>JASANF010007005.1:0-160094 GCA_030248245.1 Trissonchulus sp. WLG1_4 | reverse complement strand
GCCTATATAACATCAAGAACCCATGAAGTACATGACACTTTTCCGGCAACAGTGCAGATGATGATAATGGCTGATTAATTCGCGCGAATAGGGTGCAGAAAGCACTAACGTGTTGGGCGACTGCTATTCTGACGCAACTCTTGTCCGCTTGATTTAGCAAGCTGAGTTTCCCTATTCGGCTGCAAAACTTGTCCCGGGTGTTTGACAAGCTTATTAGCATTTTTCCGCTATAAGATCAGCCAACTTTCCTATTCTACCCACACTGCTGCCCTTGGTGAAAGGGCATTTTTATAATAATCCTATTTCTTTTTCCGCTGCAGCCATTTTACTTGACGACAGGAAGCTGACACTTGAATTGTATATTTGTATGAAAATAATAAATTCTGAAAAGTGATAGTCGCGCATGTGTATGCTGCACTACATACTTATTTCTACAATGCCACTAACAGTACACAATTGGCCTGTTCGTATTTGTCATTATTTTGGGTTAACACATTAATTTTGGTCAACGTGACGTTAAATTCGTGTTCGGCAACTCAAACTAACCTTTTTCAGTTATTCAAAAAAATTGAAAATATTTTAAAATTTTGTCAAATTGACCTTTCTGGCACTTCGCTAGGGCTACCAAAGTGGACCAGTGCACACCACGCGGACCAAACAATATCAACTGACACCCCCTATCGACATCAAAATCTCAATTTCGAAAATTTGCCCCATTTTGACCCCCTTAGGACCCCCTATGGGGGGTACCCTGAGGGAGCTGTAGGAGGGTTCAGGGGGTCCTAGACGAAAACGGACTTCGAATTCGTGTTCAGGGGCCCAAATTACCCCTAGTGACATCAAAATCTCAATTTCGAAAAATTGACCCTTTTGGCCCTCTGGGGCATGGTACATAGGGGGGGGGGCTTGGCGGGGTCCACGAGGGTCCTAGGCAAAAACTAACCACAGATTCGTGTTTAGGGGGGCAAATTACCCCTATAAACATCAAAATCTAAATTTCGAAAATTTGACTCCTGAGGACCCCTAGGGGGGGTACCCTGAGGGGGTCGTAGGGGGGTCCATGGGAGTCCTAGGCAAAAATGGACCTCGGATTCGTGTTCAGGGGACCAAATTACCCCTAGAGCCATCAAAATCTCAATTTCGAAAATTTGACCCCCAGTGAGGACCCCCTAGGGGGGGGTACCCTGAGGGGGTCGTAGGAGGGTCCAGGGGGTCCTAGGTAAAAATGGACCTCGGATTCGTGTTCAGGGGACCAAATTACCCCTAGAGACATCAAAATCTCAATTTCGAAAATTTGACCCCTGACGACCCCCTAGAGGGGGGGGGGTACCCTGAGGGGGTCGTAGGGGGGTCCAGGGGGGTCCTAGGTAAAAACTAACCTCGGATTCGTGTTTAGGGGTCCAAACTACCCCTAGAGACATCAAAATCTCAATTTCGAAAATTTGACCCCTGAGGACCCCCTGGCGCGGGGTACCCCGAGGGGGCCGTATAGGCGGGTCCAGGGGGGTGATAGGCAAAAACTAACCCCAGATTCGTGTTCAGGGGCCCAAATAACTCCTAGAAGCGAGATTTCAAGAAAAAAATCGAAAAAAAATTTCCACCCCCAAAAGTACCCTAGGTGGTCACTTTTTGATGCGACCTGAGACTTCTGCCAATTTGCCTGGGGTGCCAAAGTGAAACACCATACGCGACGCTGACCAAACAACATCAACTGACACAACTGCACGTATTTATTGCGTCATCATAACAATAGAGCACGAATGATTAACCATTAAAGCGTTATACATTGACAAAGTCACAAAAAACCATGCTGGCAGGGTGCCGGAGAGGGGTGCACCAGTTCTGGCTATCAGGAAAATCTTACTGCAAAACTAATAGCGCCCTGCAATGCGCAGTATTTGGGTTTATATTCGCATACAAAACGACAGACCTCTATCTATAACCGTCTTGGCTGTACTGCCCATAGGTAGCCTAAGCCCTTAATACACGTGAATTACCTTCCGAGCCCCTTCCCCAGCGGTACAGTTACACGATCGACTCCAAAATAGCAGATGCACTATAGCACCACTACATTACCCAGCATTAGTGTTTGGCCGATACCAAAAAATACCGATAACCGATACCGATACCGATACCGATAAAAAAATACCGATACCGATACCGATACCGATATTTTCTATGAAATGTGTATATACGTATAATATACCATGGACTGTGTTTAGCGAACGACCAGAGGTACAATTTTGCCGGAGCCGGAGCCGGATATAAAATGCCGGAGCCGGAGCCGGAGCCGGAGGTAGTGTTTTGTAAAAAATTTCAATTAGGAAAAATGTTGACAATTGTGAAACAATTTTCAATTTTTTTTCGAAACAGCATTCTTTAATTTTTCAACAGTCACGCCCCATTTCTATACATATGTCGTTATATACACCCTCATACGACCAGTATATAGTTGGCCACTGACTGGTCCCGGTTTTAGGTGATCTCACGAAAAATTTTCATCAACATTGACAAAAAGTCAAAATTTTGGTCAAATTAAGCAGTATATATAGCATTTTGACTGCGGTGTCAAGGGCGTACTCAGGAGTCAGAGGGAGGGTGTTGTTCAGGGTGTTCGTCTGAACCTCGGACCTCACCTCCCCCTTTTAGTCAAACCTTGCAAAATTGTCAAGAAGCTTATATTACACCCAAAAAATAGACAATTTGGAAAAGATTACACTTTGTAGAAGATATATATATATATATATATATATATATATATATATATATATATATATATATATATATATATATATATATATATATATATATATATATATATATATATATATATATATATATATATATATATATATATATATATATATATATATATATATATCGTGCCGGGGCGTACGAGTTCTGGTATGATTTTGGTGGAGGGGTGAGTTCTGGCTCTAAACCATGTTTTCAAGCGTGCCAGAGGGGGGTGTACCAGTTCTGGCTACTAGGAAAATCTGACAGCAAAACTATGGGCACCCTGGAATGCACAGTATATGGGTTTATATTCGCATACAAAACGACAGACTTCCATCTATAACCGTCTTGGCTGTACTGCCCAGTAGCCTACCCCCATAATACACGTGAATTACCTTCCGAGCCCCCTCCCCTGCGCTACCGTTACACGATCGACTCCAAAATAGCAGATGCACTATAGCACCACTACACTACCCTGCATGCAAGAGATGGAGGCTACCTCACTTGCGTGACTTCTCAAAAGTTGGCTAGAAATTTTTCGGACTTTGTTTTTTTTTCGGACACCAAAAAGGGGGTTCCCCCCCTTTCAGCAGACGAAATTGAAAAAAGTGGCCCGTCACTTTGCAACTTTGGTCAAACTAAATGTGAAAAACATATAATCATGACAACCCTACAAGCGTCCGGTCCGGTAGAGCTGTTGAAAAAAAAAGACGGAAAGTTTCAAGTTTGCAAAAGTCTTTTTTTCATATGTGAAGTTCGACTCAACCAATCTTTCCAAAATTTTGCAGGCATATAGCCTTCTACTAGGCGGATACACACACCAAATTAAAAGTCATTCGCTTGCATATATTTTAAGTTATTAAAAAATTAAATTTCAAAAATCCGCATTCAGTGGATTTTCTCCTATTCTAGGGTTGGGCGCTGTCGCGCCAACCCTGATTTACATATGAAGCGACCTGTAGAGTTTGAAAGGCTACAGTATAAGTTTGTTTAAATACATATTTCAATAATTATATATACAATGTCCAGCAATACCAACCGGTTCCATTTATGGAGAAAAATATACATATATTCCGCTTTCAAAGCTCTAACAAATTTGAAAATGCCAAGTGTGGATCATTAAGTTTTGAACCAATTCAGAATTTACAGAATATATATAGTATAAATTCATTCATGGAGTAACCCTGTTCATTGAATTTTTGCTCATCTTTTCTTGGCCTGGTCTTGCCCTAGGTGGGTTTCACAAGCTCATACAATTACATACAAAAAAACATACGATTAAATGTACTGAAAATTACAACCAAACTAACCTGCAATGTTCCACCCGACATCTGTACAACTGAATAAGAAATATTTAGCTGAAAAAACAATAACAAATTTTAAAATAAACTGTGCATGTATATACCAAACGCACATAAAAAAAATCTCAGAAGATTGACCACACAAAGTTTGAAGCAGCAGTATTTTGTGCGCCACCATGCGATTCGAAGATTATATTATATTAGAGACGTCGCGGATATCTGCATCCGCATCCGCGGATGATCCGCAACGTTTTGACATCCGCATCCGCAAAAATTTAATGCGGATGTGCGGACGTTGCAGATTCGTCGAAAATTACTAAAAATGTAGAAAATCAGACGGCAATTTCGATTTTTGTGCATGTATATATACCAATATTTTTCCTGCCGCCGCCTCAGCGGCGGCAGGTATTTATACTGCTTTTTGCCATAAGCTTGGCAAAAAGCAGTTTGCTTGATTTACGTGGTATGAATTTTGTATGTCGGGAGATTTATTTTAAAAGTTTCTTCTGTACATATAATGATTGGTATTAAACTATTTTTATATAAAATATTATATACGTAAACTAGGTTGGTTAAATATATACGTAAACTAGGTTGGTTAAAAATAGTTGAAGTTATTTTGTAAATATACACAATTTACCAATGGTAAATGGTAAATTACCATAGTTTTGTAATATTGTAGCACATGCTGCATTTGAGGACTGGAAAACTGGCACAACTGAACTAACAAAAGAAACTAAACCCATCACAGGCAAAATATAATATTTTGTAAAAACACGTTATACTGAGTTTTTTTCAGTGACCTGTGTTTTTTTCAGTGACCTGTTTTTTTCAGTGACCTGTGTTTTTTCAGTGACCTGTGTTTTTTTTTCTAGTATCTAGTGACCTGTGTTTTTTTCAGTGACCTGTGTTTTTTTCAGTGACCTGTGTTTTTTTTCAGTGACCTGTGTTTTTTTCAGTGACCTGTGTTTTTTTCAGTGACCTGTGTTTTTTTCAGTGACCTGTGTTTTTTTCAGTGACCTGTGTTTTTTTCAGTGACCTGTGTTTTTTTCAGTGACCTGTGTTTTTTTCAGTGACCTGTGTTTTTTTCAGTGACCTGTGTTTTTTCAGTGACCTGTGTTTTTTCAGTGACCAGTGTTTTTTTCAGTGACCTGTGTTTTTTTCAGTGACCTGTGTTTTTTTTCAGTGACCTGTGTTTTTTTTCAGTGACCTGTGTTTTTTTCAGTGACCTGTGTTTTTTTCAGTGACCTGTGTTTTTTCAGTGACCAGTGTTTTTTTCAGTGACCTGTGTTTTTTTCAGTGACCTGTGTTTTTTTTCTAGTGACCTGTGTTTTTTCAGTGACCTGTGTTTTTTTCAGTGACCTGTGTTTTTTTTCAGTGACCTGTGTTTTTTTCAGTGACCTGTGTTTTTTCAGTGACCTGTGTTTTTTCAGTGACCAGTGTTTTTTTCAGTGACCTGTGTTTTTTTCAGTGACCTGTGTTTTTTTTCAGTAACCTGTGTTTTTTTCAGTGACCTGTGTTTTTTTTCAGTGACCTGTGTTTTTTTCAGTGACCTGTGTTTTTTCAGTGACCTGTGTTTTTTTCAGTGACCTGTGTTTTTTTCAGTGACCTGTGTTTTTTTCAGTGACCTGTGTTTTTTTCAGTGACCTGTGTTTTTTTCAGTGACCTGTGGTTTTTTCAGTGACCTGTGTTTTTTTCTAGTGACCTGTGTTTTTTTCAGTGACCTGTGTTTTTTTCAGTGACCTGTGTTTTTTTTCAGTGACCTGTGTTTTTTCAGTGACCTGTGTTTTTTTCAGTGACCTGTGTTTTTTTTCAGTGACCTGTGTTTTTTTCAGTGACCTGTGTTTTTTCACGGAAGTTGGTGGATCAGCACAGCATTGTGGATTACTCGCTGCGTTCAGCTGCTCTTATTTACGTTATACTTTATTACGTTTATTACGCTATACCTCATTATTATTTGGCTAACATTTTGGTTTCTTTCAAATTATTTGCGTTTATTTGCTTGCTAATACGTTGCTTCTTATTTCTGCTTTTTCGACTGTCTTTTTCAACTGTCGCTCTGCTTTGATTCCTTACTGCTTACTAATATGTCTGGCAAAAAACCAAAAGCGTGCGGGATTACCAAAACACGAGCGAAAACTGGCTCGGCATCACGTAGTAGTATTGATTCCGGGGTAAAATGACCACCGTGGTCCCTGTGCTTTGTGTAATACGGTTATTCCCCTGATGGAAGTAGTGGTTGATTGCGTCGGCTGTCGTGCTTCGCTACATTACGAATGTGCAGGGTTGAGTTTAGATCTGGCGCGAAAACTAGCCGACCCTGAAAAGGCTCCTCCTTTAGTATTTTAGTGCACAGACTGTAAGACAGCGGTACCAAAGTTAGGAGGCGAAGTAGCCGAGTTGCGAGACAGACTTTCAAGTCTGGAGAGTAAACTAGAGTTACGGGAGCAATTGCCGACCGCTGAGGCCAAAGACAATAGTGTACTTGGTAGGGATGGAAGTCTCGGTCTCGGTCAAAACCCGAGACTAGCCCAGTCTCGGTCTCGGTCTCGGTCTCGGTAGTCGAAAAGTCTCGGTTTGTACCCGGTCTCGGTTTTTCAAATCTGTGAAAAATTTTCCTGTGGTCCCCCCTTTGGTTTATATTTTTGGCAGAAAATTTTTTTCGGAAGTTTTTGTTTCACCAAAATTTCACATCAAACAGTGAGATTCTGTCGATTTTTTTCCGAAAACTTTACCATGGTTCTTTAGTTTATCAGTAAACACAGTACACACACAAAAATGCATGTTTGTGATTAGGTTTCTTATTTTTTTCATATTATGTTTCAAGTTTGTCTGTGTGATTATTATTATATTTTATTCTTTAATCTTTAGTGTTTGGCTGGTCAACTTTGTTATGCCAATCGGTGACTTCACATACTTAACTGTAAAGCCGGGTTTACACGAAGCAATTTTCACGCAATTTTCACGCAATTTCCACGCAATTTTTTTCACGCAATTTTCAAGCAACTTCAGTTGCGTGAAAATTTCTTCGTGTAAACAAGCAAAATTTGAAGCAATTTTCACGTAATTTTCACGCAACTAAAATTTAGCAGTCGATCTCTGCGCAACTGCGACAAGCAATTTTCACGCAACTACCAATCAAATTTCGGCTGGTAGTCACGTGGATAGCTGAGAGCACAGTTCGGTAGAACAACAAAAATATACATACATTCCAATGCGCCTGTTGTTTTTTTACTAACGCACACGCATCTAGAAGGGCGTAGCCAGGGGGGGAATGGGGCCCGAAATTTTTTTTCGACTGAAATTTTACGTAAGGGTCACCTTTTGGTTTTTATGGTCCGGGGCGGAAAAATTATTCGATACGCGTCCAACTGACCGACGTCGACCTAATAATTAAAAATTTTATAGTTTTTTTTAAAAAATAAGCAAAATCTGAGCCTTCAAGTTTGAGCGGGCGTTCAAAATACTGTATTTTGATTGGTAGTTGCGTGAAAATTGCACGCAACTAGTTGCTTGAAAATTGCGGGCTCATTGCGTGAAAATTGCTTCGTGTAACAGTGTGTTTTCACGCAATTGGCAAGTTGCTTGAAAATTGCGTGAAAACCTAGTTGCGTGAAAATTGCTTCGTGTAAACCCGGCTTAATTTCCAATTAGTATATATGAGTTTAGCAAAAAATCAAAAATAAATCTGTGAAAGTTCAACTAGACGCACTACTCAAAATTATGCGGTGAGGGTGACACATTTAGTTCGGTAGATGAAAAGGGAAGACTCTGTTCCCAACTAAAATTTAGTCCCAGGGGATTGAGGGGGCACAATTTAAAGGGGTGTCACGCCGGAGGCAAAGAATGAAAGAGTGTCACGACGCGCAGGTCTAATTTTTGAGCTGAAAACCCTTTTTATCTTGGGTGTATATTTTAGCAGAACATTGGTAACTCCAATACAAGCTGAGCGATTTTTAACTAAATTCAGCCAAACAGTGTCTGAAATTGCTATTTTCTGGCGAGAACAAGGACAATTGCGTCTGCTTTGCGACAGAGGTCAAAATTTCAAAATTCACAGTATTTAAGTAGACACGGCCCCACATCCACACAAAAGGAGGAAATAACCAGGAACGTAACCAACATTGCCGTGATGTTGCTGTTAGTTATATATATACATAAGGTGTCTGACAATGGTCTTGCAAGTTTACCTAAAAACTTGTAATAAGTCATTGTGGTGACTCACTAAGTAGACTTGTGAATAAAAAGAGTATGTATGTATGGATAGAGAGATATGAACTCATGTAATAAAATAGAGTGATTTTGCCTACAACTGTAGTCGGTATTCACAGTAAACGATACAAGCTATTTCGGCCATTTACCATGTCGATTAAGCTGTCAGATGTTGTGAAAACCTTTTCCGGTGACGGGAATGCTACCGTTATCGAGTGGATCAAGAAAGTAGAGTTGGTTGCGAAGCTGCAGCAAGTGGAGGATCTTGCCACATTCATCCCTTTGTTTTTGGAAGGGGACGCCTTCGCCATCTACGATCAGCTCTCAGATGAGAAAAAGAACAATTACTGCGACGTCAAGAATGCCCTAATTCGGGCATTTTCCATGACGCCTTTCCAAGCGTTCGAAGTATTCAAGCGTCGAGAACTAAAGCCCAATGAAGCTCCCGATACTTTTCTCGCAGATTTACGGCGCCTCCAGACCCTTTTTTTCGTGGAGAATGACGAGCTGCTTGCCTGTCAGTTCGTATCAGGCATGCCCCTAGAAATTTCGAGTCAATTAAAAGCGCTACGGGAGGGATCGCTGGACATACAAAAACTGCTTGAATGCGCAAAGCAGTTGCTGCGCAATCGGGAAATTGATTACGAACTGCCAATTGGTGCTACAGGCAAAAATGTGCGAATCGGAAGCACAAGGGTGCGGTGTGTAGGGTGTAATCGTTTCGGGCACACTCAGGCGACTTGTTACGCTGAATGCTACGGTTGTCATAAAAAGGGTCACTTAAAGCGTTACTGTCCCGAGCTAAAAAACATGGGGAACGTTGGGCAGTATCAGGGAAACGAAGTGGGGGAGGCGTCCAGGGACAGTGTGGATTCGGACGTCTCCCCGTTTCCAAAAGGGGCTACCGAAAGTAACTGTACGCAGCAGTACTGCATCCTATGTTGCCCTAATGGACTCTGGTTGTGATTTAAACATTATTTCGTCGAAAGTTCTTAGGAAAAAGGGATTTAAATATAATAATGTGACCAGTGACTGTGCTGATATTAGAATGCTTAATGGTGACGTCACAAGAGCCATAAGGTCGGCCGAAGTCTGTATTCTATGCTGCGGACAAAGAGCAATCCTCAAAGTGTTCATAATGGACTCGGGCGCTTTTGAAGCTGGCTATGATGCAATTAT
This sequence comes from Trissonchulus sp. WLG1_4, assembly GCA_030248245.1. Classification (NCBI taxonomy): domain Eukaryota; kingdom Metazoa; phylum Nematoda; class Enoplea; order Enoplida; family Ironidae; genus Trissonchulus; species Trissonchulus sp. WLG1_4. Next base: position 150,666 of record JASANF010007005.1, on the reverse strand, counting down.
CGGTATGCCTGGAATAAAAGCCTTGGGTGGGATGAGCATTGATTGCAAAGGTGTGCTGACTATTCCCGCTATGATTCCGTTTACTGCAGCACCGGGCATTGGTGATCTGGGTGCTGCGGGTGTGAGTATGAGTATTGCGAGCGAGGAGACAGTGAAGCCTCTACGAGAAAATACTCCGAATATCAAAGCCGGAATATTGGGCCCTGGACTCTCAGCAGTGCCACAGGTCATGTGTCAGGACCTGAGAATCGAAAAACAAGACTTTGTTGCCGAATTCCATAATGGGTTATGGACTTTGGGATGGAAATGGGTCGACAAAGAACCACGACTGAAAAATAAAAAGCCAAATTATGGAATACCATGCCACCTGAAATCCATGTTTGATTCAGAATTGATGCAGTGGGTGACAGATAAATGGCTTGTACCATATAATCCAAAGATTCACGGCGAAGTTCATGGCATTATACCGTTAATTGCAAAACATGAGCCACACAAGAACCGTGTCAGACCGGTGATGGATTACAGGGAATTAAATGACTATATCAAAAACCTACCTGGATCTGATGCCGCTGTCTGTGGGGAAAAAATGCGACAATGGAGACAAAAGGGCCAGGATATAGTGATGCTGGATATACGAAAGGCCTACCTGCAAGTACGCATATCCCCAGAGTTATGGAAGTATCAGGCAGTCAAGCATAATGGGAATGTGTATGTGATGACCCGTATGGGTTTCGGTCTTTGCGTTGCCCCGAAGGCCATGGACCGCATCGTCAAAGCCGTTATCAGCACCGACCCTGACCTTGAAAACGCAGTGGATAACTACGTCGATGACCTCGCGATCGATGTCAGCAAGTGTTCAGTTGAGCGAGTAGAAAACTTGTTCAGAGCATACGGGTTAGAGGTAAAACCACCGGAAGCCATCGATGGCGCAAGGGTGCTGGGACTGAGGGTATATCGCGACAGAAGCTGTAACACTCTCCACTGGAAACGTGACGGGTCAATCCCCGAAAAAATTGTAGCTGGGAGCTACGAAGCGTGACGTGTTCTCCGTATGTGGAAAGTTAATCGGCCATATGCCTGTAGCGGGCAAGCTGCGGGTTATGTGTAGCTGGACAAAAAGGCAAACCAATGGACTGAAATGGAATGATCAAGTTCCTCAACAGATCGACTTAGTCAACGAATTGCTACGTACGACCTCAGGAGAAGACCCGGCGAAGGGTGTCTGGTATGTTGAGAATAAAGAAAAAAAAGGAGAAGTCTGGGTAGACGCGAGCAGTTTAGCAGTTGGAGCCTGCGTAAGAGTCCATGAAAGAATCATTGAAGATAATTGTATGCTGCGGCCGCTAGATGATGGCGCTCATATTAATGTCGCAGAATTGGAAGCCACAATCATGGGGTTAGGGATGGCTATAAACTGGAGCCTGATAAACATTATCCTGCACACGGACTCCGTAACCGTGGCAAACTGGCTAAATGCAGCCCTTTCAGGCACCCATCGCATAAAAGTATCAGGTCTGGCACAAATGCTTGTTAAACGGCGACTGCAAATTTTTAAAGAAACAGTCGAGGAGTACGGCCTGCATGTCACCGTAAAACTGGTTAAATCAGCAGAAAATATCGCTGATACTCTAACTCGCGTACCGAAAGAGTGGCTGAAGCGAACAGAAATGTCCTGTAGTGCAGGAGTAATCATAGAGTCATCGAAAGAGAAAATTCTGAAAATTCATGAAAAAGGCCACATGGGACTCAAAAAAACTTTATATTTGGCTAGACGACAGACTGATAAAAGTATCACTAAAGCGAATGTAAAGGCAGTCATAAAAGATTGCGCACAATGCGCTAAGATTGACCCAGCGCCTGTGTCCTACCCTGAAGATGGAAGTCTATCTGTAGCTAGCACATGGGGTCGGGTTGCTGTTGATACAACGCATTACAAAGAGAGCTTATACCTCACAGCTGTCGACTGTGGACCCAGCAGATTTGCTACCTGGTCGAAACTAAGAAACGAAAGCACACAGGAAGTGATGGGAAAATTAGCCACCATATTTAGAGATAAGGGTGTCCCAAAAGAAATTCTCCTGGACAATTCTAAGACTTTTCGGAGCGGAGAGTTGAAAAACTTTCTTGAAAAGTGGGGCTGTACTCCGTGGTTCAGGTGTGCAAACCGTCCACGGGGGAACGGAATTGTGGAAAGGAACCATCGGACTGTAAAAGTGATGGCAGCCAGAAGTAATGCATCCATCGAAAATTCAGTAATGTTGTATAATAATACGCCTAATTCGAAAGGGGTTGTACCGGCGCACAAGTTCTTCTCTTACAATCCCAGGATACCGGGTGACTCCCCTCTGCGAGACAAACCAAACTGCAACAAAGCCAAAGGAAACGTCTGCGAGGGAGATCTAGTTTACGTTAAGCCTGCTGTGACAACACGGTGTACGCAAGAGTGGAGTCAGGATAAAGTTTCGAAAGTCCTTAGCCCGCAGGTCGTAGAAGTTGGAGGCATACCCCGCCATATCACACACATAAGAAAGCGCACATCCACAAGTGATTTAACCAGAAGAAATTCTACAGAAGCCCTCGCTCAAAAAGAAGCTATTGCAACTCAACCCATGGGCCCAGCAACTACGCGCTCTGGAAGAACGGTTAAACCTCCAGATCGTTACGGCCTTAGCAGAACGTAGAGTCCTGGGTGAGATGTGGTGACTCAATAAGTAGACTTGTGAATAAAAAGAGTATGTATGTATGGATAGAGAGATATGAACTCATGTAATAAAATAGAGTGATTTTGCCTACAACTGTAGTCGGTATTCACAGTAAACGATACAGTCATCAAACAAATAGGTGAAAAAATGGCAAAAAATGACCCAAAGTCTCGGTTTTGGCGGTCTCGAAATTTGGTCTCGGTCTCGGTAGTCTCGGTTTCGTGGTCTCGGTCTCGGTCTCGGTCTCGGTCTCGGAAAAAAAACCGAGACTTCCATCCCTAGTACTTGGGTATGATGTTGATGATGTGCTGTCGGTGATAAGTAACTTGGGCGCTAGAAAGTCGAGTTTAGAGGCGGCGTTTCTAACCATGGTCAAGACAAATGATATTCGATCGGTGGTCGGGGAAATTGCGGAGCGGGTTGCGAAGACGACGTATACAGCGGTTTTTGAGGCACAGCAGGAAATGACTGAACTTGAGTCGAAAAAGTTGAACGTTGCTATATTTGGGTTGGAGCCTGGAGTAAATGACGTTGAAACTGTACGTCAAATGGCCAAATCAGTGGGCATCGACGAGGGTGCGGTTGAATCGGCCTGGCGTAATGGCCCGGCAACCATAGGCAAACAGCGAATGGTGAAGGTCAAGTTTAAATACGAAGGGGCGAAGCAAAAATTTCTTGACGCCGCTCGTCAAAGAAAGCTACCTGGCCAGCCATCGGAAGGCTCTGGTGGTTTGTTTGTTAGACAAGATCTAACTTACAAACAGAGACAGGTGCGTCGTGAGTTTGCCCGAGCGAAAGCTTCAGACCGCCAGGGCGACCACGCTTACACGCCTAATAGCCAGTCTCGTTTCACAAATGCACATGCCTACCCACAAACTAGCCAAGTCCAAACCCAGGCCTTTGCATCCAATGATCAGAATGAAGCATCACGAATTCACATTAATAACTTTCACCCAAACTATTAAGGGATATGATAGAAACCGGGATAAAAAATCTGAATGATACCTCTTTGTTTGATCATGCTAGGTGTTTTAGCAAAAATTTTATGGGAATTGATTCTTTGAAAAAAGTGAAAATATTATATTTTAATGCTTTTTCAATTGTTAACAAAACTATTGAGCTTCAAGTTATACTGGAAAACGATAAACCTGATTTAGTGGCTATATCTGAAACGAAACTAGATGATAGTGTATCAGATATTTCAATCACACGTGGCACAAATTATAGGTTATTCAGAAAAGACAGGCATCGTCACGGTGGGGGTGTATGTTTGTTGGTGAGAAATGAACTGCCTTGTTTGCAGTATGTGCCTGGAAATGGCAATCGCTCAGAATCTTTATTTGTAGATTTAGTTATTAGGAATTTAACTATTCGACTTGGTGTTATTTATAGATCACCCTGTCATGAAAACTTAGAGTATTGTTTGGAAGACTTGTCACTAGCTGCGGAAACAGCAAATCCAGTACTGGTAGTAGGGGACTTTAACTTACCAAATTTCGATTGGAATACTTTCACTTGTGCTTAATTTGCTCATCAACAATTCGTACAAAATATTTACAACTTGGGTTTTGTTAACAAGCAACTAGAACCTACAAGGTATAACCCTGCCCGAGTTTTGGATTTGGTGTTAGTAAATGAAGAAAACGTAGCAGAGAGGGTGTGGGTTACAGATAAGTTTGTTACGAGTGATCACTGCATGGTTCATGTTTTGTTGAATGTTGAAACTGTTCCTCCGAAAGGATGTTTGCGACGAGATTTTCATCAAGCAAATATAGTGGTGCGGGGAAAAAACCCTATTTTCAACTTTTCGGGTCGTCCTGTGCTCCACATAAATCGGATCCATTAATGCTCGCGGCTGTTATAACGGCCATCTTTCGCCTAACTGTTGCACTAATAAAATGGATTGTAACTACTCACGTTTCTGAGTAATGAGTCTCAAAACCTCCGGGGAAAAAACCCTATGCGGGAAAAAAAAACCCTAATGCGGAGAAAAAAAAACCCTATCACTTTTTCTGGTTGTTCTGTTAGCAGGGAGTATAAGCACAATTTCATCGTGTTCTACAACTCTTACGCTGCAGTATGGACTAAAAAAACCGTTTCTCCGACATCCATGTGACTCACAATGATTCTTCAAAAATCTACTCTTTTTGGCAGAAATGACTTCTGCCCAAATATGCATTTTTCCGTATTTAAAAGCATTAAAAACTGATTTTTGCGCTTATTACGTTAGAAACAGCGGACAAACACCGCCCGCGTCTATCATTCTTGGATTTAAGTGGTACGCAGCAGCTAAAACCTAAATATTGCAAAAAATGCCAAATTTTGGTGAAACATCACCAAAACAGGTCTCGTATAGGGTGTCGGGGTATGGCCCAAAATGACAAAAACGACGTTTTGCGGCCGAATAAACGGTTTTAATGAACTCTACGCATGTTGTTAGCCCAGATGAACCAACTTTAGTAGCAACAATGGGTGAGTTTAGCCAAAAAATGCCGCCAAACAAAATAGGGTTTTTTTCCCCGCAATAGGGTTTTTTTTTCCGCACAAACTTTGACCAGTCACAGGTCAACCACAACGTTTTTCACAGTTTTCGAGCTTCAGAAGTATAGAGGAAAGGTAACTCTCTTGAAAAATGCAAACGGCGTTGGTCAAAAGTGTTTTTGTGAAAAATTATGACAAGTCAAAAATTTGGAAAATTTTGTCACTTTGGAATTTTTCAACATGCAAAATTTGGAATTTTTATAAAAAAAGCTACAGGCCTCAAAACTGCACAGAAATTGGTGTGGTAAGTCAGTTTGGGATGTGCTTTCCACCTGCATACTCAAAAAGGTCCTATGTCGTGAGGTTCGGCCAGGAAGCACTAGGGTTTTTTTTCCCCGCAAAACGCGTAGGGTTTTTTTCCCGCACCACTATAATGATATGATCTTAAACTCACTGTCTTCAGTGGACTAGCATGCTACTTTTTGGGGGGATTTGACCGGTAGCGAGTCACCAGCGGAAAAATTCTGGGGTATTTTTGATTCGTATATAAATCAAGTCATAGCAGAGTATGTCCCTTTACTTAGATACTATCCACATCATATAAATTGGCCAGATCATATCTTAAAGCTTAGGCAACGTCGTTTAAATGTTTTTAAGGAGTGGACGCGAGATATGAATCCTTTTAGAGAGTTCAAGTTTCGAAAGTTGACAGTTGCTGTCACACAAGAAGAAAGAAATTTTTTGATAGAATATGAAAAACGAATTTTGCGCTCTAAAACAAGTAAACGTTTTTACAATTATATTCGTTTGAAAACTAAGCTTAAACCACAAGTACCTGCATTACGTTTTGTAGACGGATCATTGGCTATCTCTGACACAGATAAGTGTGCAAAATTTTCTGCTTTTTTTGAGTCTGTTTATGCAGAAAACTTTACCCCAATCGAATTGATACTTCCATCGAAATGTCAACATTCTATTTCATTTGTTGATTGTTCACCAATAATCGTCTATGAAGCATTAACAAAATTAAAGCCAAATTTTTCAGCTGAGCCCGATGGTGTACCTCCATATTTTTATCATAAGTTTGCTTTCTTATTAGCATTACCCCTGTCCATTATTTTTGAAACTTCCCAGTACAGTAAACAAGTCCCGAAAGCATGGAAAGATGCTCATGTCGTCACAATTTTCAAAAATAAAGGATCGGCATCCGATATTCGAAATTTTAGGGATGTATCTCTCACGAACGTAGCTTGCAAAGTTATGGAATCCATCTTGAACAAAAATCTAATTGAGTATTGCCATAGGCACAACTATTTTTCAGAACATCAGTTTGGTTTTTTAAAGTCAAGATTTACTGTGACACAGTTACTAACTACTCTGAACGATGTAACCTCGGCCTTGGATGAAAGTTTGTACGTTGATATAGTCTACCTTGATATTGAAAAAGCTTTCAATAGGGTTCCTCACCAAAAACTCATTTTAAAATTAAGATTTTATGGGGTGCTGAGTTTTCTTTTGGGTTGGTTGGAGTCGTTCTTGTCACACAGACGTCAAAGAGTAAAATTGAATGAGTGCTATTCAGATTGGAAGGAGGTGCCAAGTGGGGTTCCGCAAGGATCTGTCCTGGGACCGACATTGTTTCTATTATATATTAATGACATGGCAGAGATTATTAGTAATGCGAATTTTTGCTGATGATTGCAAACTGTACTTTCGATTCCCTCGTGATGGTGATCCCTCGCTGTTACAGAATGATTTAAACAATCTGAGTCTGTGGTTTGATCGAAATGATTTATCTGTAGCTGTGCAAAAATGTGGCGTTTTACACTTAGGGTTTTCAAATCCACAGTTTCAATATTTTTGGAAAAATCGCAATTTCCCGAATGTTCAATCAGTAAAGGATTTAGGTATCATTTTCTCAACTAATTTAAAATTTTCTGAACAAGCCGCAGCTGTGGCCAAAAAGGCTTCTGTTGTTGCCAACATGCTGTTGCGAAACTTCTGTATTAAAGATCCGCATCTATTGATACAATTATTTTGCACTTACGTTAGGCCTATTTTGGAATATGCCACAGAAGTTTGGAGTCCCCCGCTCTTGAGGGATTGCAGACTGATTCAATCTGTTCAAAGATGCTTCACTAGACGTATAACATGGGGTTTAAATCTGTCGTATGAGGAAAGATGTAAATAGCTAAATATAGAAAAGCTATCGTCAAGACGTTTACGAAGAGATTTATTGATGGTGTTTAAAATACTACACGGTCATACAAATATAGCTCTAAATTCATTTTTTGAAATTCTTAGTTCTGGGCCATCCAGAGGGCATCCGTGGCGCCTCAGGGTTCCCAGATGTCGTTTGCAAATTAAGAAAGGTTTTCTCACTTGTAGTCTCTGCATGGAATAGTCTTCCGTCTTATGTTTTTGCGTCTGAGAGTCCTAAATTATTTAATCGTAAACTTCTACATATTCGAGAACATTTGGAAAGTTTTGTGTATGACTAAATTTGCATTGAGATTTCAGTTTGTTGCTTGTTTGTTTTGTTATTACTCCAGGTGCGTTATTTTTGATTTTGTTCGATTTGTTTCTTGCGCGAGTTTTTCGTTTTTGTTTTTGTTTATATTTGTGAAATTGACTGTAATCCATTGTGCTGAAATTTTCCTGTCCACCATAAACCACTATATATGCTCTGAATAAACCATTTCATTTCATTTCAATATTTTAACTTAAATTTTTCTTGTTTTTACCGTTTATATACTTATCTTCAATTTTGTAAAAGCAATCGAAATTTAATAAAAAACTTTCGAAAATGTGATACATTACGAACCACGAAACTAGAAAGCAAGTTTGTGACGTAATTTGTTTCCACGCGTTCAAGTTAATATAAGCAATAATTCCGGTCTGTTGTTGCACTCCAAAACATGAGACATGACTTTGTTAACATGATCAATTTAAGGCCAAAAAGGTTGATGACGACTTTTAATTCAAATTTTCTTAAAAAATTCTTCCTTTCCGAAAATTATTTCTTAAGGAATTACATTTATTTTTTACTAATGATGAAAGAAAAGTAAGTGAGTAATACACTACCAATGAAAAATGCTATCTGCATAGTGCATATCCAATGTGTGATACATATTTTAGTCAGTTTGAGTCCTCTTTTGACTTCAAAAGATTATTAGTTTTTAATTTTAGTTTACGCGGCGGGGTCAAACTTTGTGTAAGTACTGACTATTGACCATACATGTAGTTGGGGGGGATGGGGGGGGAAGACCGCCCCGAAAATTCGGTCTCGGGGGAGGGAGGGGGGGTCCCGCCAGGGGAGAGGGTCCCGACGGGAGTGAAATTTTGGCCAAAATTTAAAAAAATCGGCATTTTTTTGTAAAATTTAAGCGATTTTTACCAACATTTTCGCAAAAAGTTGTCAAAATCGGTGTTTTTTGGTCAAAAAAGGTAAATCGGGGAGGGGGGCGTCAAAAATGAGTTGACGCAGGGGAGGGGGGGTCCCACCAAAGGGGGGGGGGAAGGGTACCCAAAATTTTGGTGCTGTTACATGTATGCTATTGACAGCTGCGAATTGCTAGAAAAGTTTGCATGAAACTGCTGCTTGTTGGTCTTAAAACGGTGAATTGAAACTGTGTTCTAGGCTTTGCACCTCTTGTCGGTTGCAAATCGTTGATGGCGGCGTATGGCTTAGAAGATATATATGTATGTATATATAATTAATGCACAACTTAGATACAAACTGTTTTATCTAAGCCTCATTCCTAAGCATATACTTGCATTCATACTTGCTATTTTCAGTATATTATGTATTTTTGGTGAAAAATTTTTCAAAAATCTGGCTCCGCATGATCCGCGCGGATGTCAGAAGTCAACACTCAACATCCGCATCCGCGGATGTCAAAAAAAAAGTCACATCCGCGACATGCCTTATTATATATATATATATCTATATATATATATATATGGCATTTATATATATATATATATATATATATATATATATATATATATATATATATATATATAATATATATATCCTCGTTATTGTGTTTCATCAAAGCCTATGCATGTATATACAGTATACACAACTACATTATGCTGCATGTGCATGCCTACACGAGTATATTATGCTACATTTAGTTGTGGAATACACTGTCTGATATGACACTCCCATCTTTTGTTTTAAATTTTGTCGGAAAAATTTCTGATACGTCTCCAGTTGACCAAATTCGGTCTAAAAATTGGAAAAATCGCCAATTTTTTTCTGGGGGCTGCCGCCCCCAGACCCCCGCACCTGCAGCCTTGTGGTTTAGTAATCTTGCGTTTGTAAGGCGTTTTACGAGTGTTAAAATTGCTAAAAAGTGCATTTTAACCCATTACAAAAAATCAAAAAGTCATTCCCCCCGAAATTTTTTTCTGGGTACGCCACTGTATAATGGCCTTGTCGGGCGGCTCCTTGGGTAGAATAGGTTACTGTCTGTCTAAAGCGGAAAAATACTTAGGCTGAGCCTGTAAAAGCATTGGTACAAGACTGTATTAACGAGAATATGCAATTCGTGTGAGCTCGTTAAAGTAGGTGGACTAGGTATATATACCTGTTGAGATAGGAATATGATCTTCGTAGGGCAGACACTGTTTTGGACCCCCCCCCCCCCGCCGACTACGCGCTTGGCAGTGCAAGACCTACCACGGGAGGGGATACCCTAAATGTTTGCTACTTTTGGTGGCAAACTGCAAATTGTGCGAAAATTCAATAAAAATTCATCAATTTTCAGATCGATAGCTACACAATGACGTCGACAAAAGGATGAAACTTGAAAGTACAGGAAAACCAGTAAATCTGAATTTTCTGTAGAATTAGCCAGTAACATTTTTTCATATAAAATTTAGAGTTCATGAATTCTGGGTGAAATTACCTGGTTTTCCCCTGAATTTCTCTGAAATTTAATTTTCATTTCATTTCCCTTTAATTTCTCTGAAACTTTGCCTGGGTGCAGATTCGGCGGGGGGGGGAATTCAAACGCATATTTTTTCAGCGAAAAAACACGTATTTATCGGTTTTCGCATGCGCTGAGTTCATTTTTGACATTTTCCAAGCAGAAAAACGTTGATTTTCAACTTTTCTAAAAAGTTCAAATTTTGTCGAAAATCATAATTTTTCGTCATATTGGGGCCAATCGTCGCAAAATATGACCAGTTCGCTCACTGTATCAGTCTGAAGTTTTATGAGCATACATTAACTCATAATAGTATATTTTATTTAGCATTATTTGCTACATATCTTGCATATTCTGGCCAAAATATGTTAATTTTCCAAGTATAAAATAGGCGAAATAAACTTTCTTGAAATGATTTTAAAATTCAAATTTTTAGGTTTTTTTTGCTTAAGGTGGTAGTTCCATAATCGCAGTGACCCGTTTTTCAGACAGATCTATGCACTATGAATGAAGAGACTATGATTTTCTGAAACTACACTCAAAAACACCCAGAGCATTTTTTGTTTGGTGTAAAATATCATGGTTAAGACTAGCTGCCGCGTTGGCTTACTGAACTGTAAGCCAATGGAGTAGCTAGTCTTAACGTGGGATTTTATCAGTGGTTAAAACGTGAAAGTAGACAGGTTTGAGTCTTGTTTCAAAAAATTGTAGCCATTTTATTCCTGCTTTACTGGTTGTTCTGAAAAAGAGCTTTAAAAATAGCCTCATATTAAGAAACTGCGATTCTGGAACTACCACCTTAACAGATGATTATTAACATTATTCCCTACTGCAAATATAGTTTTTAGGGAATAAATAGGGCTGTTTAATAAATTCTAAGGCCTTAAATCCTAGTTCAAAACTTCCCTAACGCTCAGAACCAAGCTCACGCTGACGGGCAATTTTGCTGTAAAAGTTCAGCTTTATTTCTTATTCCACAGTAACAAATGTCCTTTTATTTGATGCAAGGAACTAAGACTAATCTTTTGCGCATCTACATACTGAGTCTAAGCGTGAGCACTAAGCCTCAGCCTAAGCACTAAGCCTAAGCCTAAGCTCTGAGTCTAAGCACTAAGCCTAAGCACTAAGCCTAAGCCTGAGGCCAAATTTGAAGGAAAAACATGCTAAGGAGCATCAAAAATAACTTTACCGCACAAAAAAACCCCAACCAGCTTCATATTGTAACAAATTTAGCAGCTAAGACCTGAAATTTGTACTGAACCTTACTTGTGCCGTAACGCTTCAATCAGGCTGGCCCTGGTAGCTTCAGAAAAAGTTTCGTAACTTTTCAAAGCCTGAACCGATTTACAAAATTTTTTCAGCATTGAGTAGCTTAAAAGTTACTCTTTCAGTGGTAGCAGCAGGTTCTTATTTGATGAAGTATTTTTGCCTAAATCCAATTTTGCGCAAAAAATTTCATGTAGTTTAATTTTTGGGCAAAGTTTGATTTCCAGCTAAAGCTTACATTCTACAAACTTCTAACCTAGCCTATTTGAAAGAGCGTTCAATTTTGACCCCCCCTAGGTTTAGGGGATATAGGGGGACTCCCGATCATTAGACGAAAAAATGCCGTTTTTCCGACTTATTCCACCCCTAAGGGTTTTAACACCAATAATTTCACTCTAGATTTTTCTATTTTGGGGGCTAGAGATCAGTTTGGGGGCTTAGCTGACGATGGGGGTTCTATATTTTTATTAAAAGATGGGGTAGGAAGCGATTTATGAGCAAAAATAATTTCCCCCCCCCCACAGGAAAACCAGTGAATCTGAATTATCTGTAAATTTTTTTCTATTACAGATTTCAGATGTTTTTTACCCTTTCCATTCAGAGACTTATTACAAACTTTCAGAGTCTCTGAATTCTGGGTGAAATTCTCTGAATTTTCCCTGAATTTCTCTGAAATTTGTCTGAAATTCCTCTGAAAGTCTGTAAAATGTCTCAATCAAAAACATCTGAAAAATCTGTAACCTAAAATAATTTACAGAAAATTCGGATCAAGTGCAGTTGGGGGGGGGGGGGAAATAGTGGACCTATTTTTTTGAGTAGAGCACCTTGAGGGAAGCATTTTTTGTAATAGAACCCCTATCCACAAATTTGGATTTTCTGAGCTATGACCCTTTTAAAATTGTATTTTCAGTGTTTTTGGAAGTGAACGTAGGCCAAAGTTCGAAGCCAAAAATGGCCATCATCTTTGCTTTTGGATAGTTTTGAGTGCGTTATGATGTTTTAAGGCATCGTCTAGGCTTAGTTGGCAGGATTCTCTAGGCTAAGCTGGCAGGATTTTTTGTGAAAATTTCGATTTTTTATTGCCTAAGCCTGAGCCTAAGCCTGAACCTAAGCCTAAGCCTAAGCCCCATACTAAGCCTAAGCCTAAGCCCCATACTAAGCCTAAGCCCTAAGCCTAAGCCTAAGCCCAAGCCTAAGTTAAGGCCAAGTTTGAATTTGGTCAAAAATTGGACGTTTCTGGCGAATTTGGCCAATTTTTCGGCAGGAACCAGGTCAAAAAGCCTTTGTTTTGATTCTAAAAAATTGTAAACAATAATCTGACACCATTTAGACACGATTAGAACGGAAAAAACAAGAGCTTCGGAAAAAAATTGCGAAAACGTTCCTCACTGAGGGTTCAGATTTCGGGGGGTCGTATCTCAGAAAATCCAAAAAATGAAATAGGGGTTCTTGAAGCAAAAATGCTTCCCCCAAGGTGCTCTACTCAAAAAAATAGGTCCACTATTTCCCCCCCCCCCCAACTGCATTTAACCCGAAAATTCAGATCCCTGGTTTTCCTGTGCCCCCGCCGAATCTCGACCCTTTGTCTAAATTGTTCTGAAAATTATCTAAAATTCCTCTGAGTCTGTAAAATGCTGGAAATTGTTTATGTAACATCTAAATAATGTGTAACTGAAAAAAATTTACAGAAAATTCAGATTCCTGTGATGGGCCATATATATTTTGAACGTGTCTTTCCTTCCTGCAAGGCTCATCACATAAACATATAAATTTCAAAATTACAAAACTTAAGGCCGATTCACACGCTGCTTTTTTGCCGCTGCGATTTTGACGCAAAACTCAAGACGCAGGGTGTCGCACACGAAACGCAGCGTCTGAACAAACGCTGCGTCTCGCAAACTATTTTGCTGCGTCTTTACTGTTTTAAAAATATGACAAACAGCTTTGCGAGTATTGTTGAAACCAACATGTCCGCAACCGCAGCACCAAAACGCACTGAAAACGCAGGCCGAATTGCAGTCTGGCGTTTAAAACGCTGCGGCAAAATCAAGACGCAGGCCTTCCGCACTGAAATTGCTGCGTCTGTTCAGACAGTGCGTTTTACCGCAGCGGCGAAAACGCTGCGGCAAAATCGCAGTAAAATCGCAGCGTGTGAATCGGCCTTAAGGTGGCGCTCCTGAAATGTGGGTTTTGGGCACTATTTTAAAAACGCGCGAAAATAAACATGCCTCGTAAAAACAAAAGTTGTTCAGAAGTGAATTTCCTTTAATTTGATGCCCATATCACATGAAAAAATTTTTTAAAATTTTTGAGCTTTTTGACAAAGAAAAATAGATTTTTTCAGAAATCGCCTTACAAGCCAATGCATTTACACGTATGTAATGAATTTGAAAGACTGAAAAACACAACCAGCTGCGTTTTAGTTAAAAACACTTTAAAATTTTTGGTGTTTTATTGAGTGTGGTGTAATTTTTTCTCAAATAACGCAATATTTTTTGCATGAGACAGAAATATAGTGCGTGTGAATACAAACGCAAATTTTCGGCTTGCGATTTTAAAAAATTGGCTTAACAAAAAAAGTTAAAATTTGGCACATAAATGCACCTTGTTGTTTTCGAGCGGTCGCAAAATTTGATTTTTCGCAAATCGATAGTATTTAAAAAATTTAGTCAAATTTATGTTTTTCGAAAATCGTGATTTTAGTGTTTTTCGATATATCAATCATATTCATCAAAAAAGACTTTTTGCGACCGCTCGATCACGTTGAGGCGAGCAAAATGAGCTATCGATTGTGCAACAGCTACTTACTTGCGAAGAGAAATTGCAAGCCGAAATTCCACTCACGTTTGGTCTACAGTGAATGCTAATTTGTATCAATCAACTTCATTTTTTGTATTTAGGCATACTTTTACACCAGCTTGCTATTGTGCATCTAAAATTGGCCACAGAATGCCGTTTTTCGAAAAGTCACATTTCAGGAGCGCCACCTTAAGCCTGAGCCCAAACTAAGCCAAATAATAACCCTGCGACTAAGCCTGGGCCTAAGCCTAAGCCTAAATCCTAATCAAAGGCTAAATTTGAGTAATTTTGAAAACGCAAACGCACACTCACACGTGTTGAGCCTTGCAGGAAGGAGAGCTCAATATATTTTGACGCCCATTTTCGTCACGAAGCCAGCTTTTACCAACAATATTGCTACATGTATATGTATTTATATGTATATGTATTTATACTGTATATATGTATTTATACTGTATATGTATTTATACCTTAAATTTTTTCACTTTTACTATATCTGAAGAACCATGGAATAATGCTTATCTTCCCACCGCTTTTTCAGCAGTTAATTAACTTTTGTCAACGGGCGCCAGAGTGAAAAGTTGAAAAATTTACTAAGCTTTTAGATATTGCAATGCGAACAGCAAATTTATTAAAAATGTCGTTTTTGCAATGATATAAACGTAACACAAAACAGTATATTAAGCAAACAAATTGCGGCTAATACACACATATTCTTAAGGTGGTAGTAACGAATGTGCAGTGTTTTTCAACAGGCTAGTATTCAATAAATAATTAACTTTAGAGCATAATTTTTATATCGTTAGAAAGCGCTACTTTTCTTCTACATTTAAGCAAAGTCTTATTGTACAACTGTAAAAATGATTTGTATGGCCTGTGTTAAAAGTAGACCATTTTGGCTTTTTTGAGCCCTTTCAAATCTGGCCACTTTTTGAAGAGTTTAAACAACAAAAACATACAAAAAATTGCACAAATATTTAAAAATAAATTATCTAGACCCAAAATGCACGATTTTATAATTTGTCAATTATTACATGAAATATATGGTTTCAAAGTAAAAACTTTCTATTCACACTCAATTTTCGGGTTCTATATCTGCGCAAAAATATAAGCAATTTGAAAAATTTTATTTTTGGGTCTAGAAAATTTGCAAAAGTTTATTCATGTTCATTTTTGCGTTTATGCGCTGCGCATCCGCTTAGAAAAGTGGCCAAAACTGTTAAATTTCCATTCTTCTGTTGTGTAGTGTGGCTTGTTGGCTTGGCTTGATCCTAAAAATTTTTCCCATGATCCCGCTAACTTCATTGGCCAATTTGTGTATATGAATCAATTTTTTACAGACTTTATTTTCAAAAAATACAGTTTGAATCAACTAAATTTTTTCAAAAATTTAAAAATCACTGCACATTCGTTAGTACCACCTTAAGGGGGCGCTCCGGGAATCAAGGATTTGGGCCATATTTTTTAAAAACAGCCAAAATGACCTATCATTCTTGAAGAAAAGTTGCCCAAAATACTATTTCTGATGTTTTGACGCGCATATCTCCATGGCAAAAAAATTTGAAAAAATGGGACAATTTACTGATTTTATTCGGCTTTTACACAAATTCAGCAAGTAAGCCAGTGGATCAACGCTTTTTGAGGTTTTCCAAAGAAACGATACGTAAATTTTATTAGTCTTAATGAAAAATTAAAACAATTTTATTGCGTTCTGTGCAAAAAAATTGCACAAGAAACCATTTTCAGAAGCAGCAGACTCAAATATGTGACATACGTAAATAAACTAGTGAGTAACCTGCGGTAAGGGGCGCTCCGGGAATCAAGGATTTGGGCCATATTTTTTAAAAACAGCCAAAATGACCTATCATTCTTGAAGAAAAGTTGCCCAAAATACTATTTCTGATGTTTTGACGCGCATATCTCCATGGCAAAAAAATTTGAAAAAATGGGACAATTTACTGATTTTATTCGGCTTTTACACAAATTCAGCAAGTAAGCCAGTGGATCAACGCTTTTTGAGGTTTTCCAAAGAAACGATACGTAAATTTTATTAGTCTTAATGAAAAATTAAAACAATTTTATTGCGTTCTGTGCAAAAAAATTGCACAAGAAACCATTTTCAGAAGCAGCAGACTCAAATATAAGCTGTGTGAATACAAAACCAAATTTTCGGCATTCGATTATAAAATGCTGGTGAAATACTTTTCTACAAAGTTTTGCACAAGTATAGTCTTAGGCTCTGCGCTGTTGAACAATTTTTTAGATTTTTAAAATAAAGCTTAGAAATTTTTTTATATTAATTTTATTGCTCAGAGTTCGACTTCGAAAACACATAATGACATTTTTTATCCAAATCCGACATAAAAGCTAAAAACCAAAATAATGTTCAACTAGAAAAGCACATAAGCTACATTTTGGTATATAAAGTGTGACTATACGCAAAGTATAAGCAGAGTTATCGTTTGCCGAAAATTCACTCACGTTTGGTGCTCTCGGAGTCACGTGACATGATCACGTGATTTGAAATTTTGCCTCCAGTGTTCCTTTTATAGTAAAGTTTGACATTTGCCAACTTTTTTGCCAATTTTCTATGTAACCCCCGATTCCCGGAGCGCCCCCTTAAACGAAGTAATTCCAATCAAAAAAATTTTGGCTAGGGCGGCCGCCCTCTCCCCTCCGGGATATCGGGATATACCGGTATAAGAGAGTGGTTTTTTAACGGAAAACACAAAAATCGTTACAGAACAGCTCTTGCTTTTTGGATTCTGGGAAGAGTTTTTAAACTTTCGAAAGTTAGTTGGTGAAAATTCACGACTGTCTCAAGCTCTCGGCCTGGCTCGGCAAAATTGCCGAGCCAAAGGCAATTTGCCGAGCCGAGCCGAGCCGAGCCAGCGGTCTATCCCTAATATATATACATGTATATGAGCAAATTTCCGAGAACTTCAAAGATGGCTCTATGTATGGCCGGATGGGTCAAAAAATAGAATTGGCTGATTTTTGCAGAAATCAAAGGTACTTATGAGACTAGATTTGTGACCAAATATTTCTTTCTAGAAATCACCCCAAGTCGAGATATGGTCATTTAAATTTTGAGCTATGTCGATTTTTTGGACAAATTTTACGTTCAAATTTGGTATCAAGGTTCTCAATGATTACGAATGGTAATGTTCCAGTGTTTTGTCACATGTAGCACCTATAAGCGTCATTTTATATGCCAAAATATTTTTTACAAATTCTTCGTATTCTTTAGATTACAGAACTTTTGCGTATCAGAGTTAGCTTTGGACACGAAGTTTTTCATCACTTTTCACCGTCCTGTGCCACCGTTTTCAAAGAGCAGCAAAATATTTTTCTTGCATTATTATGCACTAGATATGTGCTATCTAGCACTAGAATTTCAGATAAAATTAACGACTCCTGTGGGTGCCACAAGCAAAACTTATGACCATGTTGAACTACAAAATATCAATTATGGACATTCTGCTGTTATTATTTGTTCCACCTGGAGGTGGAACATTTGTTTTAGGTTTTAACTCCTGTAACAGAAAACTGAGATGATACGTTAAGTGTAGGCTATAATTTACATGTAATCCTAGGCCCTAGCCCCTGCTGCCGACTGACTTTTTTTCCTGAATGTGGGGGCATAATAACTTATCGACGCAGAAAATTTATAAATGTCACAGAAAATTAGCTATTATGCGACGCGAAAAATAATTGCAGCAGCTAAAACTAACAGAAATTTTTTATAAAATTTAAATATTTTTCAATTAATTTTCCAAGTACTTCCTACACAAGCCCCCCCCCCTCTTTGCAAATTTCCAAACAATATTTGACGTGTCAGAACTCATTTGCATATCGCTCTGTAATGATTTGCAAATGAACTAAGTCAACTGACAGTGCAGTTTCGACTGTGTTTGCTGCACAACTGGTGTCGTAAAAACTCGCCGCAGTGTTGACAGCAAAGTAGACACTGCAAACAGCACAGACTATTGACAAATCACAAAAACCACAGGCTGCACATGTCTTCTGAACTTTTCAGCAACGCAGAATTCTTGAGTTTTTGTTCTGTAGGAGTGAACAGTAATGAGCAACTAAGCCAAAGGCTCGATTCATACGTTCAGCCGTAGGTCCGTTCATCCGGCAAAACTGCGAAATAAACAAGCCACAAGCTGAAATACACTACTACTACTACTACTACTATGCCAATAGTACGGTATAGTGTGCCGTGCCAGTCTATGTCTCTCCGGGTTGGAACATTGCTCCTTTTAGGGGCAGCTTGTTTTTTATTCCCTTCATTTTGAACCACCAGGAACATTTCACATTTGTTTTTCTAATGTTGGGTAACTTTTTATATATTTTGTGACGTACTAGAATCAACCAATACGGTAAAATTGTGCACTTTTCAGCTTAGGCCGTGTTTACATTGAGCTTTTTTTCAGCTGCTCGAGCAGCTGAAAAAAGCTGCAGCTTTTTTTCAGCTGCACGAGCAGCTGGAAAAAAGCTGGAGCAGCTGGAAAAAAGCTGAAGCAGCTGAAAAAATGCGGATAAGTATGGCGGTCACTATAGACTAGCTGCTCCGTTGTCATGACAACGCTGCAGTTCCAGCTTTTTTTCAGCTGCTCCAGCTTTTTTTCGCCGTTTCCGGCTTTTTTTCAGCTACCCGAGCAGCTGAAAAAAAGCTCAATGTAAACACGGCCTTAAAGATAAAGCATTAAAGATTTAAGCGATTTGATGCGACTATCTCTTTGTGAACTTTAAGCAACCAGTTTAGGCTGGCGTCTTTTTGGTGCTAGTAATAATTTTCTAAACCCTTAACTTTTGTATACTTTACTGAAAAAACACACAAAAATCGGCATTTTTTTAGAAATCGTGCATATAATTTAAGGCCGTGTTTAAATTGAGCTTTTTTTCAGCTGCTCGAGCAGCTGGAAAAAGCTGCAGCTTTTTTTTAGCTGCTCGAGCAGCTGGAAAAAAGCTGGAGCAGCTGGAAAAAAGCTGGAGCAGCTGAAAAAATGCGGATAAGTATGGCGGTCACTATAGACTAGCTGCTCCGTTGTCATGACAACGCTGCAGTTCCAGCTTTTTTTCCGCTGCTCCAGCTTTTTTGAGCTGCTCGAGCAGCTGAAAAACAGCCGGAAATGGCGAAAAAAAGCTGCAGCTTTTTTTTCAGCTGCCCGAGCAGCTGAAAAAAAGCTCAATGTAAACACGGCCTTACAACCATATCATACAGACATATACGTATGTTACATACATTTTATGTACTAGCTTAAATTTTTTTAGAATACTGAAAAATTACCTTTGGTAGAGGTTTTTAAACGGTTTTATTTAATGCATAAATATTCATACCTCAACAAATGTTGGTCAAATTTTTGGCCCAAAAACTTTTCTAATTGAATAGCAAACTATGTGATTATTGTTCAAAATTTTAAAACAAGCATACATTTTTCTGATTACATAAATAGAAAATATATCTTATATATCTACCAATAAGTTAGCTAAATATTTTGTAAATGGTGTTAAAATATAAGGGATGACAATGCTAGCTTAATTTTTATTAAAAAATGTTTATGATGTTTTCAAGCCTCAAGATGCTTCAGTCATTTGCTAATGAACATCCACTATATTAGGATCATTAATATAATCAGCATTATCAAAAGATTCGACGGCTTCAGAAACCTTTTTCTTCGATATGCCTGTCTGGGTTGCGGCGGCGGCGGCGGCTCGCTTCTTGTGAAAAAAACTGCAGACTTGTTGTCACTTGGCATAAACAGCTTAGCATTTCTGCAATCGGTTGCCTGAAGAATTAAGTTATGATAAACATTTTCGTTTCAAACTTTACAATCGACTTTACATCGACTAAACAATTGCTATAGTAATTAAAATTATATTAATTTGCGGTAATAAACGAAAATCTTAACAAATGTAGCGGAACACAAATGTTTTTGTCTCGAATTATGCTCCCGCTTATATATACTATTTCCTATTTGACTATAATCAAGAGTACATAATAGCGTCTCACTCTATATAGAAGAAGAGTGAGACACTCTCCAGCCTGCCTGTGTTCTAGCACAGGCAGATGCGCTGGTCGTTTTCAGGCTACAAGTTGACATTCTATGCAACATGTGACTGGCCAATCAGAAGCGAGCTTCTATTCTCTGATTGGCAGACACCTGTGCACGTGCTCCAATCATAAAACGGGATAAGATAAAAGGTTAATAACTCATTTTTATTCATAGTCTGCTTGTAAAAACATTAAAAAAGGTTTGCAAATGCCTTTGGGGATATTTTGGCAAACTTTCAGCGAAATTGATTGAAAAACTTTGAAGAAATTCAGAAAAGTTTATATCTCAAAAGTTTCTCAATCAATTTCGCTGAAAGTTTGCCAAAATATCCCTAGAGGTATTTGCAAACATTTTTTAATGTTTTTGCAAGCAGACTATGAATAAATAATGAGTTATTAAGATTTTATCCCTATCTTAATGCTTATCAACGCATCAGCGATTATATACTAAAGTGTGTTACGCAGGGAATCTACGCGCTGATTGGTCAGTCACATGTTGCATAGAATGTCAACATGTAGCCTGAAAACGACCAGCGCATCTGCCTGTGCTAGAACACAGGCAGGCTGGAGAGTGTCTCACTCTTCTTCTGTATAGAGTGAGAAGCTATTATGTACTCTTGCTATAATAAATCTTTTTTAATTTGTGTTCCGCTACATTTGTTATAGTTTTTGTTATTACTGCAAATTATTATAATTTGGATTACTAAAGCAATGGTTTATAATTTATAAGTCGATTGTAAAATTTGGAACAAAAGGGTTGATCATAACTTCAGGCAACCGACTGCAGAAATGCTAAGCTGTTTATGGCAAGGGAATACTTATGTATCACCTGCGCTTAATCAATACAACTGTTGCAATAGAAGAAGCTGTACTGTATGTCCACTGTCGGATACAGCTATTAGTTTTACAGGAGCTTATAAGCATAAAATGTATGAAACTATAAATAACACTAATGAACCGTTATCGTGTAATACAGAAAATGTTATTTATGTTATTACATGTAATGAGTGTGGAGTTCAATATGTAGGAGAGACTAAGCGTCAAGTCAGAGTTAGAATAAGTGAGCATATTAGAGGTATTAATGGACTAGCATCATCTTCTTGTATTCATTTGGTAAATCATTTCAAATTGGGAAAATGTAAAACTTTCAGCTTTAGAGTCATTGAAGTTATAAAGAATGAGAAGAGTGATAAAGTAAATAAAGAGAATTTAAGACAGCGAGAAGATTTTTGGATACGTACTCTTCGAACGTTATATCCCTTTGGACTTAATCAACGACTTAAAGGACCTAATGATAAAGATGCTATATACTGGAACTTTTATCGTAGTCCTCGTACTCGACCAAGAGGGGCACATAAACCTAGCAGTACAAAAAAAAGTATATAATTGATACATTACTTAATAATTTAAAAACTTTGTGGCTTGAGAATATAAAAGAATTTCGTTATAGCATTTTTAATACTATATTTAGTTTGAAAAAGTCTCAAATAAAAGAACTTTTAATAGAAATTGATAAAATGCATGTAGATGATAGTTTTAGCGATTTGCTCAATGATTTATGTTTAGCTAGATGTGGAAAGGAAACCAAAAAAAAAGAAAAACAAAATCGGCCTAAAATAGTTTTTAATTTTAAAAACAAATTATTTGATAAAGTTCATTTGAATAATATTTTTTCAAATAGTAATATTTTAGCGGTATGGCCTAAAAACGCTGTACGTAAGTTTGCTTTACTTTTAGTCATTTATAAGTATGACAAACCTTTTTCATCAAAAGTTTTTAACTATAGAAATATAGCACATGATATCAATATAGATGAGTGGCTACTAAGTTCTAAAGTATGTGATTGTGATAGTTACGATAATTGGTATTTAGATCCAGTTTCAAAACATGTTGTTACCGGAAATATGAGTGTTATTAAAAACAGAAACTTAAGATTTATTTTGTCTAAAGGAACTAAATTCCGACTCCCTAAAGTATTAGACAAGGAAGAATACTTTTTGGAATTACGTAGAGGTTTAAAAACGTATGTTAGACATTATGTAGAAAAGCATTGTAAAGATGTCGCCGAGTGAGAGTTTCAAGAATGGATATTTTCAGTCCTTAATAGAGGGAAATTGGTACTAGACAATATTGATGTACGTAACAGACAACATATGATAAAATTAAACTATTACGATTACCTAGAACTCAAACGCTTACGTACCAAATTTGTCTTTACTTGTGTAGATAAAGCAGCACAGAATTATGCCATAATATGTAAACATCACTATGTTAAAGTTATACTGGATGAATTATGTTATGGGTACAATAATTCGCAAGTTTACGAAAAAGTGCATGTAGATGAGAACATGATAAAAGATAGTCTTTTTGAAGGTTTAAAAACTTTCAAGTTAGATTCAGACGGTAATTGCGATTTGCCCTTTATACAAGTATTACCTAAATTTCATAAAAACCCAATTAGTTACCGAATTATTATTGCAAGTTCTAAAGCTATTACTAAAAATCTTTCTAAACATATTGGGTGGGATTCACAAAGCCCGTTTAAACGCAGTCTAAGTTAGACTGCGTTTAAACGCAGTCTAAAACGTCGGTCTAAGTTAAACATGATTCACAAAGATTGATATGAATAGTATGTGTCAGCTGATTTTTTTGTTCTTTTTCAATTGAAACCTTGTTTAACTTAAACGAACGTTTAGACCGAGTCTAAACGTGATTCACAAAGCCTGTTTAGTTAAACGGGCTCGTTAAACAGAATTCTTTGATTTCATTCTTTTTTAAATTCTATTGCAGAACATTTTGCTTTAATACGTACCGACAATGTTGTTTATTTAGGTAATAAAATTACATTTTAATAAAAGTTAATTTAAAATTTAAGTTAATTACGTAGTTAAATAGCATATTTGCTGATTATTAAATAAGCTAATTATTAGATAAATGATAAACCAAACATTTGTAGTCAGTGCGGATTACGGGTCTAGAACATAGGTACAAAGTTCAACCATTTTCATTAAATTTAAAGTTAAAAAAGGTATTAAAGTTAAACTAAGGCATCATTTTAAGTTAAACTTACAGTTAAAATAAAGCTCAGGCGTTACTTTAAGTTGAATTAAGTTCAAAATCAATTATTTTCATCGAACTTTTTGAATAATTTTAGGTAACTTACTTTAATTTAAGTGCAGTTATAGTTACAGTAAGACCAGTAACTAGAAATTTGCAAAAATATTTAAGTAAAACGCTAAAAAATGACTTAGACTAACCTTAGACTAGCCAAAAGGCTAGTCTAAATCTAACACTAGCGAGCGTTTAAGTTAAACGAACGTTTAACTTAGACTGAGCTCGTGAATCAGGAATAGAACGTAATGAAATTTAGAACACGAAAATAGAACAAAATTTACACGCTAATCATATGCAGACTTAGACTGGGTCTAAACGTTCGTTTAGCTAGACTGCGTTTAAACGCAGTCTAAGACTTAGACTGGGTCTAAGTTAAACGCGCTTTGTGAATCCCACCCATTGGATCTGCGTTAAAATTGCTCTTATTGAGGCAAGAGCGTTACTGTAATGCAATCAAACGGAATACGCATGGTTTAGTAAATCCATATTGGATTATAGATACGTCTGAAACTATATCGGAGTGTATTAATTATGTAAGTAATAAAAATGATGCAAAATTTATTTCTACGTATGATTTTGGAAAATTATATACTTCGATTCCTCATGATAAAATAAAAACTGCATTAGAAAAATTCTTAACTGTGGCTTTCAACAATACTTCTAATAAAAGTTTAGTTGTTTATAAAGATATTGCTTTTTGGGAAAATAGAAAAAGTAATTATAATGGATGGGTGGTTGATAAAGAAGCATTGTTAAATGCCATTATTTGGATTATTAATAATAGTTATTTTACGTTTGGTAAGATTATTTTTCGTCAAAAAATAGGTATACCGATGGGCACAGATTGTGGTCCATTTTTAGCCAATATGTTTTTGCATTCGCATGAGCTAGCCTTCATCAAACAATGTTTAAAAAGAAAAGACTTTAAAATTCTAAACAGATTAAGGTATATATTCAGATACATAGATGATATTACAGTTGTTAATGATCAAAATGTTATTTTAGAATGTATTCCTGATATATATCCTTCAGAACTGACTGTTAATAAAAAGAATAAAACACCTATCCAAGCAGATGTGCTAGATATTTCACTAAAAATTGTAAACTCAAAATTTATATCAAGTGTTTATGATAAAACGGACTACTTTAGTTTTTCTGTTTGTAAATATCTTGATATTATGAGCAATTTTTCAGAAACAGCGTCATATAACGTGTTTTCAAATGAACTCAGTAGATATTTACGTATTTGCAATATACCTCATAATTTTATTATTAAGTCTAAAGTTCTAGTGAAGAATTTGATAGAAAAAGGTTATAGTAAACGAAAATTAAAACTTTATTTTTATAAGTTTACTAATAGATTTTCAGATAAATTAAAACTTTGGAATATGTCTGATAATCATGATATTTGGCATGAAATAACAGCATATTCATCATGATTGTTTGCCATTTTATACTTTTTATAATTCTTATATATATTTATATATATTTATTATTAATTTTTTATATATTTTCTGTTATTGTGATCACTTTTCGCAATATATTCTCCATGGTTCCCCATGCCTGGTGCACCAGGTGACCCATGGAGATAGGACGCATGGGGCTTCGAGCACCTATCCTTGGAATATATTGCATTTATTATTCATTATGATTTAGTTTGCCAGTTATGCGTGAGGAAGAGGATTATAGTACAGCTGAAGATAATGCTGATAACAGCAATGGCCAATACAATTATGATTTCCGGCTTGATAAACCAGAAAGCTCTAGTAAGATTAAATTAGGTATTGTATATATACATGTATGTAGGTATATAATACGTAATATATTCTAGTTTTTACTTAGTGTTTAGGCTTAGCGCTTAGACTCAGAGCTCAGGCTTAGGCTTAGGCTTAGTGCTTAGGCTGAGGCTTAGTGCTCACGATTAAACTTCGTTGTGGGTAAGCAAAAATTTAGTCTTAGTTTTGCTGCATCAAATAAAAGGACTTTTGCTACTGTGGAAAAATGAATAAAGCTGAACTTTAAAACCGAAATTGCCCGTTGGCGTGAGCTTGGCTCTGAGCATTAGGGAAGTTTTGAACTAGGATTTATTAGCATTAGAATTTATTGTAACGCCGTATTTGTGCCTTAAATATGATATCTTTTGTGGAGAAAAATGTTTGATAGCCATCTGCTGCGCAAAAAATTATAAAATTTTGAGTTTTAAGCTCATTTTAAGGTGGCACTCCTGAAATGTGACTTTTCAAAAAAACGGCAGTTTGGGCCCAATTTTAGATACACAATGGCAAGCTGGTGTAAAAGTATGCCTAAATACAAAAAATGAAGTTGATTGATACAAATTAGCATTCACTGTAGACCAAACGTGAGTGGAATTTTGTCTTGCGATTTCTCTTCGCAAGTAAGTAGCTGTTGCACAATCAATAGCTCATTTTGCTCGCCTCAACGTGATCGAGCGGTCGCAAAGTCATTTTTGATGAATATGATTGATATATCGAAAAACACTAAAATCGCGATTTTTGAAAAACATAAATTTGGCTGAATTTTTTAGATACTATCGATTTGCCAAAAATCTAATTTTGCGACCGCTCGAAGATGACAAGGTGCATTTATGTGCCAAATTTTAACTTTTTTCGTTGAGCCAATTTTTTAAAATCGCAAGCCGAAAATTTGCGTTTGTATTCACTCGCACCATATTTCAGTCTCATGCAGAAAGTATTGCGTTAGTTCACAAAAAAATTATACCACACTCAATAAAACACCAAAAAGTTTTAATTACGTTTCAGTAAAACACTACTGCTAGTGTTTTTCAGCCTTTCAAATTCATCACATACGTGTAAATGCACTGGCTTGTGAAGGCATTTCCGTGAAAATCTATTTTTCTTTACGAAATTTGCTCAAAATTTTTTTATGTGATATGTACATCAAATTAAAGGAAATTCACTTCTGATCAACTTTTGTTCTTACGATGCATGTTTATTTTTGCGCGTTTTCAAAATAATGGCCAAAACCCACATTTCAGGACAGGAGTGCCACAAGTTCATTTCGCCAATTTTATACAGGCGCGGATCCAGAAATTTTCAAAGGGGGGGCCCTACCTCGGGTGACGACCGGGGGGGAGGGGGGGTAGCGAAACTATCAATCTCATGTGAACATTTTTGAGACCATTATTTTAGCGTGCTGAAAAATGCTGGAAGTTACCGGGATGTTCCGGGCAAGCCGGATCTTTTTTAGAATTTTGAAATGCAATTTGCACTGAAATTAAAAATTTAAGCAACACTTATCGAGAAACCAGAGTGCATGCGGGGTCTGGGGGCGGCAGCCCCCAGAAGCTAGAGCTTTTTTAGAATTTGGGAATACAATTTTGCATTGAAATTGAAAATTTAAGCAACACTTATCGAGAAACCAGAGTGAATGCGGGGGTGTGGGGGCGGTAGCCCCCAGAAGCTAGAGCTTTTTTAGAATTTGGAAATAAAATTTTGCATTGAAATTGAAAATTTAAGCAACACTAATCGAGAAACCAGAGTGATTGCGGGGGCCTGGGGCGGTAGCCCCCAGAAGCCGGATCTTTTTTAGAATTTTGAAATGCAATTTGCACTGAAATTGAAAATTTAAGCAACACTTGTCGAGAAACCAGAGTGAATGCGGGGGTCTGGGGGCGGCAGCCCCCAGAAGCTAAAGCTTTTTTAGAATTTGGAAATAAAATTTTGCATTGAAATTGAAAATTTCAGCAACACTTATCGAGAAACCAGAGTGAATGTGGGGGTGTGGGTTTCGGCAGCCCCCAGAAGCTAGAGCTTTTTTAGAATTTGGAAATAAAATTTTGCATTGAAATTGAAAATGTAAGCAACACTTGTCGAGAAACCAGAGTGAATGCGGGGGTGAATGAGAACTACGGTAAAAAGTTCTGGGGGCCCGGGGGCGACAGCCCCCAGGAAATTTTTTGAATATTTGGGCTAAATTTGATGAATTGGGAATGTATCGGAAAATTTTTTGAGGGGGCCCTCTTTCCCAAAGGGAGGGGGGGGGGGGCAGAACCAAAGGGGGGGGGGGGGGGCCGGGGCCCCCGGGGCCCCCCCCCTGGATCCGCCCCGGGTTGTGTATTTAAAAAATTAACATTTTTTGGCCAGAATGAGCAAGATATGTATGTAGCAAATAAAGCTGAATAAAATATATTATTATGTGTTAATATATGCTCATAAAGTTTCAGACTGATATAATGAGCGAGCTGGTCTTATTTTGCGAAAATTAGCCCCCAATATGACAAAAAAATTTTTAGAAAAAGCTAAATTCTACGTTTTTTCGCTTGCAAACTGCCAAAAATGAAATGCGAAAACCTGTTGAAAAAATGTTAGTTTGAATTTTCCCCCCCAAACGAATAATCTGCACCAAGATCGAATGCCATAAATACGATCTGAAAACGTCACTGATGCTCAGCACCAAGCTGGCACTGACAGTCAAGTTCGGTTTAAAAGTTTAGCTTTATTTAAAATTCCACAGTAGCAAATATCCTTTTGTTTGATGCAAGCAATAAAGCCTTTTCGGTTGAAATGCAGTTGGGGTGGGGGAAATAGTAGACCTATTTTTTTGAGTAGAGCACCTTGGGGGAAGCATTTTTGCTTCAAGAACCCCGAAGAACGCAATTTTTCTCCGAAGCTCTTGTTTTTTTCGGTACTAATCGTGTCTAAATGGTGTCAGATTATTGGTTACAATTTTTTAGAATCAAAACAAAGGCTTTTTGGCCGGGTTCCTGCCGAAAAATTGGCCAAATTCGCCAGAAACCTCCAATTTTTGACCAAATTCAAACTTGGCCTTAATTTAGGCTTGGGCTTAGGCTTAGGGCTTAGGCTTAGTATGGAACTTAGGCTTAGTATCAGGCTTAGGCTTAGGCTTAGGTTCAGGCTTAGGCTTAGGCTCAGGCTTAGGCAATAAAAAATCGAAATTTTCAGAAAAAATCCTGCCAGCTTAGCCTAGAGAATCCTGCCAACTAAGCCTAGACGATGCCTTAAAACATCATAACGCACTCAAAACTATCCAAAAACAAAGATTATAGCCATTGTTGGCTTCGAACTTTGGCCTTCGTTCGCTTCCAAAAACACTGAAAATGCAATTTTCAAGGGGTCATAGCTCAGTAAATCCAAATTTGTGGACAGGGGTTCTATTACAAAAAAAGCTTCCCTCAAGGTGCTCTACTCCAAAAAATAGGTCCATTATTCCCCCCCCCCCCAACTGCACTTGATCCGCCTTTTCTAACCCACATACTAAGCCTGAGGGCCTAAGCACTAAGCCTAAGCCTAAGGTCTAAATTCAAGAAAAAACCTGCTAAGAAGCATCAGAAATAACTTTTCCGCCCTGAAGTCCCAACTGGCTTTATATTTTGAAAATTTTTGCAGCTATAGCTCGGAGTTTGTATATACTGAACCGTTCTTGCGCTGTAACGCTTCAGTCAGCCTGATCCTGGTTCTGGTAGCTTCAGAAAAAGTTTTGTAACTTTTCAAAGCCTGAACCGATTTGCAAAATTTTTTCAGCGTTTAGTAGCTTAGAAGTTGCTCTTTCAATGCTAGCAGCAGGTCTTTATTTGATTCAGTATTTTTGCTTAAATCCAATTTTGCGCAAAAAATATCCTAGTAAAGTTTAATTTGCGGCTCTCCCGTTTTCTACCTGATAAACCAAAAATACCGTAAGTTTTGTCAAAAAAGTGCCATTTTACTCAATTTTGCCCAAGTTTGTGAAACTTCCCCGGCTTTCTGGGCTGAAAGTAGGGGGGGGGGGGAGAGTCCGCCATCCCTCACAACAAGTCACACATTTATGGTTTTAGCCATCTGCATTTATATAATATACTACAATGTTCATGCCGCACGGATCCACAGGTACTAAGTCTGACACCGCACAGTCCGGAAGCTCTGTCAACATGGCCCACCCCGCCGCTGTGTCCGCTTCCGTGGATAAAAATCAGATTAATGAATGGATTTTGCAGTTGACAGATCCTGCCACTAGAGAAACAGCGCTGTTGGAGCTGAGGTATATAGCCAATCGGAAAAAAAAACCCACCCCGTTTGTCGGGAAAAAAAACCCACCCCAGTTTCTGAGCTTAGGGTGGTTCAATTGGCACCAATTTTTGTGTGCAATAAAACACCCTCTAAACAACTCCATGCACGAGTTTAGAACTGATTCTGATCATGTTTACAATTTTTATGAGGAATCGAAATTTTGACTGTTTTCACCTACGACGCTTGAAAAATTTGGCCAACTTTGAACCATCGGTACTCCTCATCTAAACAAAGTTATCCAAATCTGTTCAAATCCCACGGAGGCCACCTATAGGGCTACAGATTAAGCAAAAATGTTGAGTGCCACATTGAACCACAGCTGAGCCACAGTGGCTCAACTTCATGGGAAAAAAAAACCCACGTCGGGGAAAAAAACCCAATTTTTCAAGTTGTGTAATTCGATGAATAAACGTGATAGAAACACAAAACCGGTCTTGTTGGGTGCCCATATGATGAGAAATTACTAAAAAACCCGGAACTCTGGCGAGGAACGAAACCTGTTCGGATAATGTTTCAAAATTTGAATACCCTCATTTTTTGCAAAATTTTGCCGTAAACAGCCCAAAATGACGTGATTAGATGTTTTAAACAAGAATCTATGCTTTTTAACGTCATACTATGACACAATGATGGATTTTTAGTGCCTACTATCCACAGTACCCCTTGACTCAGTACATTTTACATGCTAAATCTATTAAAATGCTTGTTTTCTGAATGAAACCTTGTTAAAATCGGTAGAAAACGACTGTATAGCACTGTTATAGCGATTACGCGACTCTGTGTGCAATTTCAGTAAAATTTGATTTTTGGAAAATTTTCACTAAGTGACCCCATGTGAATTTTGGGTCCAACTTTGATGGCTTGCTGTAGGCCAACCGGTAGAGGTACGAACAAGTTGGGGTGTGCGTTCGAAAGAGGAGGTGGTACTCTATCACATGCATGCTCAACATCGCCGGCGGCATGCTCATGACGTTTTTTATTGATGGATGAAATTGGGTTTTTTTTTCCCGACGTGGGTTTTTTTTCCCGAATTGGGTTTTTTTCCCATGATTTTAGGTCAAAATTTCTGCCATGATGTAAATGATACCAAAACGTTTTATGCTGCATTTTACGGCTTAGGGTAAGGCTTGATAAGAAAAGAAAAAGAAACTTTCAATTTTGTGTATTACTTGGGATATGACCAAAAGTTTCCAAAGTGGGTTTTTTTTCCCGACTGGCTATACGGTTTGACAGGCTATAACGGATATTGTTTTGTGGAATAACGTCTAGCCAAAGCCGCTTGAACTTTCCATGAGGGGAACTTATTTTCTTCACGCCTTCGGCTTTGAAACCGAAGACAGGGGAGAAAAATTCAAATATCCATTTTTCATTGATCAAACACGTTTTTATAGGTTATTACATGTGCTAACTTCGAATAAAGTTCAGCTGCTGACTGAAGAGAAGTATATAATCTTGAAGTGCCGCTAATGTAAGCAAGAATAGTTGTATTTTTAGTAAGAAACGCGAAGTAGTTCCTGATTTGGCTCCGCTGCTCTGGCACTCATTTGGAACGCTGGCAGCTCTATTGCAGGAAATTATCAGCATTTATCCTGCCATTAATCCGCCTGTCCTAACCGTGAGTATTTTTTTATGCCAAATGATTGTGTTAATGAAAATGAAGAACTGAATTCGTTGAATTTCAATTTTTTCGAACCATAGTTTTGTACGTTACCAAGTTTTGTATATGAACTCAAGTGCAAAAGTTGTAGAATTGCAATTGAGTCTGTCTGTTCGATTATAAACATCAATGATTACTAATAAGTTAAAATCTTTTGCTTTGAATGGTTTTTACAAAAACTGTTGAAGTTTTGAAGGAAATCAGGTACGCGCCCTTGATCACGTGAACCTACCATCACCGTATGTTGTCTCTGTTGTTATTTCAGGCTCACCAATCGAATCGGGTTTGCAATGCTCTAGCACTGATGCAATGTGTCGCTTCTCATTCGGAGACGAGATCTGCATTTTTGAAAGGTGGTCCAAGGACTTTCTTTGCTTGCTATGATGGCACAAGTGTTACGACTTTGCTTTCCCTCAGTTAAGCTTGTGGGCGTGTGACTGATAGAACTAGTGAAATAGATCGGTCGGCACATTAGGATCCCAATATTTAGCTACCGTAGCAAAGCAAGCGCCGATCAAAAAGTGAACCGAACACATTGTTTCGTTCATAGTTGTAGACGTTAAGCAGACAGTCCACGCAAAATATTGTGGAAATCTGTTATATAGGTACAAGGCATACAAACGTCACCGATGGCACATAAATGCATAGAAATTTGTAACAAAATTACTAGAAACGTGCAACACCGTCTTGATGCCGATAGTAAACCTGAGGTGATTATTGACTCACATTGACTGACTCTGAGTGAAAAGAACACACATTTTCTAATTATATCTTGGTTTCAGCTCATATCCCTCTCTTCCTGTATCCGTTTCTCCATACTACTAGCAAAACTCGGCCGTTTGAGTATTTAAGACTAACAAGTCTTGGCGTGATTGGAGCTTTGGTTAAAGTGAGATTAATAATAATGTTCTTAAATAATATTCTTTCATCTAATGAAATGCAAAGATTTGCAAAAAGAATTGTATTTATTTGTTCGTAGTTTTCTTAATAGTGAAGGTTGTAGGTATACTCCAGATTGTTTCTCATAGCACAAATATTTCTCACAGAAACACAGCACCTGTGTTTTTTGGATTATCAAAAGGCTATATATATTTATTATGGAATATTAATAGTTTTAACTTCAGTTAATTCCTAGAATGTCGCATGGAAAAATTCTTGTGTTCTTTCTGCCTCTTTTGTATTGCTTTAGTCGACCGGTATTAAAAATACATTCCTATATGCACATAAATAATTTATTTTTTAGACTGATGAACAGGAGGTGATCCAATTTCTGCTCACGACTGAAATTATTCCCCTTTGTTTGCGCATAATGGAATCTGGTAGTGAACTTTCAAAAACGGTGAGTCGAGTCGGTTGGTTCAATTTCAAGGAACTTTCTGAATTCAGATACACTTTGTGTTTGCAATTATATAGTGTTTTAACATCGAATTTTAAAGTTATTTTAATACTTATATGTTTTTTTATATTTTTTACACTTGAGTTGAGCCATTTTTTGTGAAACTCTAGCTTTATGGGTATGTAAATCCGATTGCTCTTTATTAATCCTGATTGGTTTACTTTAAAATTTTGATTAATAATTCTTTGTATAATCTCAATATGGCACACTTGTATTTTAATGCGCTTTTGACAGTTTAGTAGACTATCGACAGTGATTGTGTTCACTATTGCGTCTTTTTCTCAAAGGCACTCAATAAAAAATTTATTTTCAGGTTGCTACTTTCATTTTGCAAAAAATTCTGCTGGACGATATGGGTTTGTCGTACGTTTGCCAAACGTATGAGAGATTTTCGCACGTTGCTATGATTCTGGTGAGTATTTCTGCTTTTTAGCATATAATTAATAGTTTGGATGATTCATAAAAGTGTTAGATCGAGATATATATAATATATAGGGGGATTGGGTTATATATGCTTACTCGTGCTTGATGAGTTGGGTTTCTTCAGTTGATATTCGAAGTTGAATCCGTTGTCTTCAATGCTTTCCACTAAGCCTGGGGGGCAGGGCCATGTTGAGTGCGACAAGACACAATATTTAACATTTTCTTGATGAAAAAGGCAAAATTTTCCCAAAATTATCTCGAAGAATTTATCAGAAGCAAATTTTTGTTCCAGCAAAGAAGTTTGAGTTTATATACATTTTAGTTCCATCCACTGTCGTTTTTGTAAAAAAATGAAAAGACTGAAAAGAATAAAAAAGGAAAAATTGTAATATTAAAAAAATTTCGAAAAAATGATAATATTTGTTGCAGGGCAAGATGGTACTATCCTTGGCCAAAGAGCCCTCGGCGCGTCTTCTAAAGCATGTGATTCGTTGCTATTCTCGCTTATCGGATAATCCAAGGTATATTATTGTGGAGAGTCGAATTAGTGAGCATTGACCAATGTCATTGTAACATAATACATTTAGTTTTTAACAAAAATACATTTTAAACTGTAAACTTTTTTTAGAATAATTTTTTTTAAATTTTAGTTTAAATTTAGATATACTTTTTTATTTAATACTATGTATTTACTTTTTACATACTTTTAAGCCAAGTATTAAGTATGGAGTGCTAAGCTGTCTGTATTTTGTTTCATGGCCCGCGAAGCCCTGCGTCAATGTCTGCCAGACCAGCTGAAGGACCAAACCTTTGCCCAGTGTTTGAAGGACGACCGCTCGACCCAACACTGGCTGGGTTTGCTGTTGCAGAATCTGGAAAATGTTCCCACGCCCCAACAAGCCGCTGGGGCTTCGCTTACCGGACATGGCGTGCCCGCCATGCCGTCCTAGAGATTACTTAATTATTAATTTAATAATTAATTGAGTAATTAAGGTGGCGCTCAGGGGAACCGACTTTGGCGTTTAATTTTTTTCAGCGACGTTTTTGACTATAATGTCTTGAAGGAAAGTTGTTCAAAATGAAAATAGCTTTCATTTGATGTGCATATTGTGATAAAAAAAATTTTTAAATTTTTTGGACAATTTTGTAGCCGTAGCAGAAAAATTTTTGTTTCCATATAAAATGATTACTCATATCATTAAAATATGCGGTTACTTAGCTTTAAATTGATGTATTAAACTTAAGAATACGTTGAAGTTTCACCGAGTTATTTAGCCCTGAAAATAGCAAATCCAAAATGAAAAACCTACAAAGCTGATAAATCTTCGAAAATGTCAAATTTTTGATTTAATTTCTTAAAAAATTGAGTATGGCTTTTTCTAACTTTTTCAACGGAAATATGCAGTCCTAGGAAAGGTCTAATTTTTAAAAAAGTGAAACGTGTGGGCAAACCTTGTATTTTTGCGTAGCGAAATCGACTACTTTTTTGGACCTGGATCCCAGCTGCCGTTTGCGATGGAGTTGAAAATTTGCACAATGAAAGAAAGAATATAAATGCAGACGTGAAAGTTTTTCGATTTTCAAATTTTGGCCCGTAGCACTTTTTGTAGTCGCTCAAAGACGACTGATTTTTGAAAAATCGATTTTTTGCAAAATCAAAAATAAAAATGAAAAATCGAAGATCAATCACGTCTAGATTTTTGAGAGATCTTTCTATTGATACCAAGATCATCAAAATTGGTTGAAGTTTCGCTGAGCTAGGTCAAAAACAAAATTATTGTGAATAGGAAATTCGACATGGTCATAAAATTTGACACATTCACATTAAAGTGCTGAACTATATTGTAAATAGGTTTTTTTGATGTCTTTTTGATATACAATCAAAGTGGTATTGCTATTTATTGCATGAGCTGAGCTCCAAACATGAGTTTTCTTGCTGAGCGCTACCTTAAGTAATTAATATGGTCAAGGATTGATTCATAATCAAATGCACAGTGTTCGGGGGGGGGGGGGGGTTACCGGGAGGGAGGGTTTACAACGGGGGGGGGGTGAGCTCAGTTAGTCGTGGACCCCTTAGATTTACGATGATACTGGTGAAAATAAATTTAGAATAAAAAGGGCTAACAAATTTGGTAAACAGTGTGTCTAAGTAATGAAAACTTGTCTGATACATCAGCGTTAGCGTATTTAGTATTGATTGTCTCGGATTCTGGTAGCAGCTGGTTATCTATTTTCATTGCTGGCTTTTTCTGAGAGCTCATGTAGATTCTATTCTGTAGAGCTCATACTGTATATTTTTAAAAGCAGTTAGAAAAGGCTGAAAATTTTGAAAATGCTCAGTGTAGTTACGTCGTTTTTACCAGTGGAAAACAGAAATATAACGGCAGTCTAAAAGATTTCCTCAAACAACGGGCGACGATAGTTTTTTCGTTGGGTTTTTTTGCTGTGATTTAGTGGCATTTTTAATTCTCTTTCAATCTACAGAAAGTTTTTGTTTGTGTATGATATATTTTGAATGGTGTCCTCTGCTGTATGACCTGTGAACTGCTATATAAACCTCTGGCAGCCGTACTGTTGATTGAATTTGATAGAATTATGTAAACTACGAATTCGAACATTAGATAAAGATAATGCATGCAATATTCATTATTATAAAATGTTGATCCATTCGTATTGACCTGTTCTGAGGACGGAGATTGTTGTTCAGCCGACAAAATTATCACAACCTCAGCGCGCATTACATATATTTAGTGTTGTGTGTGTGATATGTTCGTAAATCGACCATTACAGCAGTAAATCTTATTTATGGACGGGAATGCGGCGGTTCGGCTAATATTATGATACTTGCTGTTTACGACTCTGGTACTGGTTACCTACCCTTGGTGTGATAGTTGATTTTTTCACTGTACAATATGTATGTTTTGGCTTCTAATATTGTGTGGTAAGCTGGTAATATATTTTTTATCCATTATTGTAGGTTGTCTTGTGAAGATATTGTATGTTTATTGTTTGTACATATTTCGTACTAGCTATACAGCACAGCTGTGCTTCATACTTGTTCGTAGCAGCGTTTCCAAAAATAATAAGTTGATTTCATTGTTGATTGGAGTGTTAAAATCAAATTTGTTGGCATCAAGCAAGTGTAACGCATAAGTCAAGTGTTTGTAAAGTTTTGTATGTGGTGTACAGTGCAGTTTTCGTATCACAGCGTTTTTGCTGCGTTGAGTTGTTGGTTTGAGGCTTGAGCTTAGTAGACAATGGTTTTTTACGGACAAGTATGAACTGAATTTGATGTCGCACAAAACTGCTTATGTGTTTATAGTGCACTCTTTAGAAATGGGTCCAGTGCTTGTATTATACTGTAATGATAGAAACTATAAATGTGAATTTTTTCCTAAATAAACTATTTCTTCTTCCAAGTGTGGTTTGGGTTTTTTCAACTTTTATATTCTGAATGTCTATTGTTTGTGAAAAGATTGTGATAAATTGTATAACATGACGTGGTTCAGTGTTTAGCTAGTTTAAGCTGGCAATTAGTGCAAACTGCGGTGTGCAATATGTACGTATTAACGGATGAACCGAACCGTAAAATAAGAAAGTTTGAACTGTCGCTGTTGAAAACAAATTTTTACTGTATCGTCGCAACTCGCAACGATTAGGCTATGCGCATTTGTCACACCTTGTGTTACTAAGGCACTGAGTGTTGTGAATGTACAGGTACAGCGTATATACTTAACGTAGAAGACTAGAAAACAGCCTTGTAGGTTGGAACCCCATTCCCCAGAAATCTTGCAACTGTTTGAGAATTCACGGACGTGTTTGTTCATGCTATTGTTTGGTTCGTATCTCTAGGTTTCTTTTACTCTGAAATGGGAGATTATTTGACACTTGACTCTTGGACAAATCTTCCATGAATGCTACAGCATGAAGCAAAGGTTGCAGGTTGGAGCGTGCGTTAAAGCTGCAAACTTATTTAACGAAGAAGTTATGTTATTTTCAGACATAACTGATGAAAATGTGGTTTTAACAGACTTAAGTCTATAGTCTGACGACGAAGGAAATCCAACGTTTGTAGTGCCATCAGTCGAAATTATGGATGATAAAAGTGTGGAGGTAGGTTGTTTTTATCGTCTGGTTACAAAACCAATATATACCGGTCGTTGACCAACTCAGTTTAAAAATACTTCTATTGGAGTTTATTTGTACAGCCTTATTGTGCATAAAATGGGGGAATGAAAACATTGTACCGTATTGTGGAAGCTGTCTAAGTCTAACCATTATTCCATTACGATTAATCAGCTAAACTGTAAACTTTTTTGGCGAAAAAACGTGCGTTTGGTTTATGTTCATGTTGATTGCTGGTCGTGCCAAAGGATCATGTAAAGTTATTGATCTCAGAACAAACCTACAAAAATTAACACCATGTTCATGCAAAACTGCCCTGGCTGTACCTGAAGTCTGAACAGACGTAGCCGTGTGAATCTAGTTTTGACCCTTATTCAATCAGTTGTATACCGATTTTGGCCGAAATTTAAAACTTGTTTAGACTCCAGCTGTTGAACAACTTATGCAGTAGCCATGACAGACGGCGTGTAAAGTAAATTGCACCCAAAGTTTGACCAGAAATCGCTGAACCTTCAGACAAAACAGAGTTTGGTCAGAGTTTTGTAGCATATTTTTCGTTTAGAGTCTGACGGAAGTGTTCAAATGTTTCATTTGCATGGAACGACTGCGGGACGCCCGTCTTTGTCCCCACTGCTCCAAACTGTGCTGTTTCCAGTGTATTCGAGTATGGATGGTTTTATTTCTTAGAATACGAATCTAAACGGACGTGAATTGTTTTAGTATATAAGGAATCTGGATTTTTCCGCTGGCAAATTTTCGCAGTTTTATGAACAGCTGGAAATTTTTCACAAAACAATTTTCGCGGAATTTGTTTCCGTTGCATTGGACATTGCATTGCATTAGAATAGAAGCCAGAGGAGGAATGGAGAAAATTCTTGTTCTTTACGTCTTGAAAAGTCTTGAAATAATTTTCGATCCGTAATGACGTATCTAATTGACCAGATTCGTCTTAAAAATCTTTGAAAAAAATTTTTTCGTGTTTTTTTTGGCGGGGTTTAAATGTCCAGAGTCCAGACCCCAGAAGCGTGAGGTTCAGTGTTTCATGTTGTTAATGTCTATTCACACGAGGGCGCTTTTTGCTCCATGGCGTACGCCATGGAGCATGAGCGGGCGCACGAGCGGGCGCATGAGCGGGCGCATTCTATTTTCACACTGCCTGCTGCTTTATTTCACACACTGCAGTAGACAAGTGTGCGTGTGCGCCCGCTCATACTCCCTCGTGTGAATAGGCCTTAATCTTTCATGAAAATATACGGGCGTGTATATCACACGTGGCATGGTATACGTGTACATGGTACATAGCACGGCACATGGACGTGTACATTAAATAAATGGAAATTTTTTAGTTTTTGGGTCAAATCTGATCAACTGGGGACGTATTGGAAATTTTTTCTGACTAAGTCACAAAAGCTAACAGAGGGGTCTGCAGCCTTCCGACTTCATTTCACCTGTGTCGCTGTGTCAAAATCTTTTTGAAATTTATTTTGCGAAACGGTAAAAATTAAAAATTTGTAAAAAAATGTAAGCAAGTTTGAGTTAAGATATTGTTGATGCAGAATGTAGTTCATTGCAGTTTACCTAAATTGCTTCATACTTTTTTATTTTTAATTGTTAATTTATTTTTTATTTATTTTATTTTTTTATTATTTTATTTATTTTATTTTCCGCAATGGTTCCGATTATATACTATTATTTTTTGCTGATTGTAGCTTTATGATTCTTATAATTAGTTAACTGCTATCTTCTTTGTTTTTTGTCCTTGTTTGGTTCACTTGGTATCTTTTCTTGAAGTAAATTTCGTACTAGTTGTAGTAGCGACCCAGGTCCAAACGAACTGTTGTGTGTGTGTGTGTGTATTAGCTGGACGTGAAGTGTTGTTGCAGCGTTGGCTGAGCGAGCAGCGTCCCCAGTGTCCGCACTGTCGGGCGAGTCTGCGCGTGTCCGACCTGATCAAGTGCCGCTGGGCCGAGGAGGTCACCCATCACCTGGACAGTCTGCACTCCGCTTCCGTGGAATCCTATCGCCATGAAAACGACAAGTAGAGTTCAATTTTCTCCTGTTTGTAAGCTGATGAAATTTTTGAGAAATAAAACTCATCTTCTGTAAGGTTGTTTTTGATCTTTAGTGTGTAATTAGCTATTTAGTTTTTAGAGTCGAGATTCATACATAATAGTGCTGCATGTTGCAAATGACAATAGGCAAGGTTATAAAATCAGGCAGCCTGCTGTTTTTTATCATTATATAGTATTGTGTGGCGTCTTTATTCCTATTTCTGGTGGC
The DNA here is from genome assembly GCA_030248245.1 of Trissonchulus sp. WLG1_4. Taxonomy (NCBI): domain Eukaryota; kingdom Metazoa; phylum Nematoda; class Enoplea; order Enoplida; family Ironidae; genus Trissonchulus; species Trissonchulus sp. WLG1_4. Next base: position 111,381 of record JASANF010007005.1, on the reverse strand, counting down.
TGAACGGATATACTACGGTATCTTTATTATATTGACATGCTGATAATAATTATGGAGTCTGAACTTATTGAATAATCAGAAACACTAACCTGACCATTCGAAACGCACTGTTGCCAGCAATATGCTGAGAGTATTGACATGTCTTGCTTCTCTAGTGAGACTTACTTTTTTTTCCAGATGTCCTGTGCATCAGGAAAAACTGAGCGTCTTTTGCTGGCCCTGTCAAAGCTGTATATGTCATCACTGTGCTCTGTGGGGAGGAAATGTGAGTCAAAAATGACGCTTCAAACATGACAGTGTAAAGCCCGGTTCATACTCGTGCATATGGACTTACGGATAGGGACAAGGACGAATTTCGGTCAGCTGCTGTGAAAAATAACGAATACGTTTGAAATTATTATTTGTATACGGTCTGGAAGTGACCTCAACTATGTTCATGTGAAAAAATGGCTTATTTGGTCATGCACTATTTCTGAAATAGCTTAGGGACAAGGACAAGAACGAGTTATGAACCGGGCTAAAAAGGTTTGGTGACACACTCGTTTTTCTGGAAAATACGCCGTTCTCGTGATCCGTTCACTGCACTTCTTCCTTCCATCGTGTGTCGGTTTATGCGTAATAAGTAGTAGTGTGTATTATATTTTTTTAAATAAAATTTGGGCTGTGAAAAATAATAGAAATTGCTCAATATTTGGAAAATCATTGCACAATCAATTTTCAGATCTCAAAAATCCTGTCAATTATCGACGGCTGAAATTTATTTCCGTCTCATCTGTGTTTGTTTTGTTAATCTCCGTCTTTTTGGTGGGGACTGGGGACACCTAGTGAATGTGTTAAATCTATTTTACGTTTCCAGCTTTCATTGACATTACATTTTGAGATAACGTTGAGTGAGACCGTTAACTTCTCTTCTGATTCAGCAAAGTTGATTTGTGTATCCAAGCAAAAATCCGTAGACAGCTTAGCTGTTAGCACTGTTTCGACTGTTTAAGCATTCGGGTCACACCCTGAAACCTCTGGATGAGATTTACGAGCAACGGGTGACCCAGGTGAAAGATGAAGTGAAGAAACTCCGGCGACGATTGGTCGATCTGATCAGATTAGTCCAGGAAGTGGTTAGTTTTAAATTATGTTGCACTTTTGTCGGATTTTAATTGAAAAGTTACCTTTTTTATGGTAAATTACATTATATCGATGTTCTAAAAGGCACGTGTGTGCTTTGTGCTCTTATTTCGTTTATTGAGAATGATTCTTGATAATCGTTACATATACGGGAGGATGGGGGTGACCCACCTTCCACCACCCTTCAAATCGACAGTCCTAGGGGTCCCGGAGATTTGGGCATAAGAGGCTAAAAATGGCACTTTGTTCTTTAAAGGGGGGGGGGGGGTTCCCAGGTCAAAAATTAAGGTTCTCCCATTTTGCTTGCTTTCCTAGATGTTACTCTCGCAGGGCACCTCTGCCTCAGATAAATTATCAATGAATTCATTATCAATGAAGCTTGAAGGTGTAGTTTTGGTTCAGTGCGTTTGTCAGCGTCTTTTACATGAAGCGTACAAGAAGACCTACAGGAACCCTCGCTCGTAATCTAAACCCTTGCAACATATTCAGGAGCAAAACATGGAGCTAGTGCGAGGTGCAAAAGAAGACCGGGTCCGGGAAATTCGCTGCTGTGTGGAACTGATGATCGCTCGACTCGACTCGCAGCTGAAGCAGAAATTGGTCGCGCTGATGAGTAAGAGAGTTTTTTGTGCACAGGCTCGCAGAAACTGGAAAAAATAGTTGATTTTTTGATGGGTGTTTTGTTAGTGATGCTTCTAGTAAAACCATGCCACACCTTAGCGGGCTGTTCGGTGAAACTTGGACGGACCTATGGGAGAACCGTCTCACTGAGGGAAGGGAGGGGGGATGGTCATGGTGGTCAAGGCGGGAGTAAGACGACCAATCTGGTAGAGCACCCCCCGTCCATGTATGACCTTGTTTGAAGTGTACGATTACTGTTGTTGGTAAGCTAATTTGCAAAATTACAATGGTGCAAAAATATAGCCAACTAAGTCTTCGAAAGACCGACTTTGAAGTGTATCATTCATTATGTACAATTACAGTTAATTTTTAATTATCTATGTGATTTAACTAACTAATTATATTCCTAATTTATCATTTTTATAGTTAGACATTATTATGGGAACATTGCGGTCTCAGAGTCTAGTTTAAAGATGTGAGCTATGATTCCCTTAATTTTTAACTTATAGCTCAGAAAAATGACTTGACCAAGGAAACTGAAATGCTTGAATCTCTGCTGCAAGAAGTGGAACAACAATTGAACATTTCCACCAAGTCTGATTTCGTCCAAAAGTCGGACACGATTCTGCAAATGTTCTCGCAGATCGATCGGAAATCACCATCACCGCTTTTGCCTGTTTCTGCTGATTTTATGAGGTGGGCTGCGTATTAAAAATTACTCGATAGCGGTAATTCATTAAAGCAAAGTATTGAATGAAATATAATGTTGAATATTGGTATTACTCTGCCGTCTATAATTTGCCAATGCTCTTGTTTGGTGTAGATCCAAAACGGTCATAGTTTCGCTCAGTTACGTCATTACTATATAACCAGTATGTAGGAAGTTAAATTTATTTCTAGTTTTTTATCTAAAAAATGTGCGGAAAACCTTTTCCCTCTACTTTGTTGCGCGATTGTTTGCATACCTCTTGTCTGGACTTGCTCTATATTTGACATTTTCTCTGAGCGTCACTTCAGAAAGCTACTGTTAGTATCATATTACATAATATTGTGTTAGTTTTGTGAGTAATATGTTTGTGTCAATTTTATTTCAGCGAAATCGTGCCGCCGTATGAAAGTCAAACGTTTATTCTAGAGCGGTTCAGTCAGCTACGAACCCGCGCTGATCCTGTCTATAGTCCACCCTTGCTCGCTAACGGGCTTAGCTGGCGGCTGAAGGTGTATCCTGTACGTTAAGAGTCCATTCATACTTACAGCCATAATATGTCCGTTTACCCATCAAATAATGGTTACCATAGTGACGAAATAAATGCTCAACTAATAGTGTATTATATTATAATGAAATTGTAGCGTAGTTTTTTGTTAGCGTATTTTGACACTTATAATGTTTTCTTGTGTATTTTTGTTGGACTAAATAGAAAGCTAGTAACAATATACCATTCAAGAACATTCAATAATTAAAAAATAATCCCACATCCTAAATGTTTTATTTTGTTTTATTTTGCGCTTTTGAGAGCTTGACTAAGAGTTAAAGATCGAATTTCATTTTTTTTAATTTTGGTCAAAATATCAAAGTGCTAGTAAACTAGCTACAGAATAATTTTACTAACGGTCACCAGTGTCTTTTCAAGACTTGTTTCTCTACTTTCTTTTTTGCTACTTTTTTGCTAATCTAATCATTATTTTTGTTGGTTCTTTATACATTTTCTGTATTTTTAGGATGGTAATGGTGCAGTTCGTGGTAATTATTTATCTGTATTTTTGGAATTATCTTCCGGACAAGCTGAACCTGCCAAGTAAGTATATATTTTTACTTTTTGTTGTTTATTTTTTAACTAAAATTTGAGTAATTCCTGCAGAAATTTTGTAGTCGATTTATTTGTATGCATTGCGTGTGTACACCTTTGATAATCGATTATTCGCCGACTTGTGTGGATTAATCGAAGAGAGAGGTGTGAGATAAAATTTTCAATTCCCAAGAATAAAAAAATACTATTATGTTATCAGTCTGGTTTTTAGTCTGGTAATTACGGAGGTTTTGAAGAACAGGTTTTTTTAATTTTAGAGTATATATTTTTGTCTGTTATAAGTATAGTATAGGTTTGGCTATGATAATAATAAATAACTAATATTATAATGTAACTATAATTAGGCGTATTTGCGTTTGGTTTGCATTTTTAATTCTAAATTGTGATAATTTTCAAATTATAAACTTTGCGTGTTTGGTTTTTTTCAGATACGAATATCGCATAGAAATGATACATCATCACGACAGCAGTAGAAACATAGTCAGAGAATTCGCCTCAGAATTTGAAGTTGGCGAATGTTGGGGCTACAACCGTTTTTTCAAAATAGATTTTTTAGCCAGCGAAGGATTTCTAGATGTGGACACTGACACAGTTCTGTTACATTTTTTGGTCCGACCTCCTACTTATTATCAAAAGTGCCGAGATTTGCAATGGTATGTTTTTTTACATCTTTCTCGTCTGCTTGCTTTGATAATGAAAAATCCGCTCTGCACTTTGTCACAAAAGTATGCCTTAAACGAAGAGCACTTTGTTAAAAAATTCATTCACACTTTTCCATCATTTTGTCATAGGTCTTCTCTTATGTGATCGTATTTGTTTGAAATGTGACCAGAAATCAATGATTTTAGAAACCGAAAAGGTTTTGCCTTAAGGTTGGACTAATTAATGTCCTTTCATTTTAACTTCATAGATTCGAGAATATTTTTTCTTATTTTATTGGTTTTAATGCGCTGAATGTTAGTTTCTTTGTTTAGCTTTGTCTCATATTGTGTTTTTTCTTCAGGTATATTCATCAGCTGCAATCTAATCAGCGTTTGTACCTCAGTCGTATTAGTGATTTAAAAGAGGTTTGCTTTGTTTTCTATTTTTCCTGTTTTCTAAGAATATTTCTTAGTTATTTATCGAGGATTAAGAGATGATGTTGATTGCATTTATTAATTTCACAGTTTCAGACAAAATAGTATGGCAACGATATTGATTGCATTTTTTGATTGTGTTGGTTTAATACTAAGTGGATAAAAAAACGTTAGGATACAGTATCGAGAAACTAAAGTGTAATCAATTTTCATTATAGCCGCTTTTTCAGCTAGTCATCTGATCTGGTACAGAGACTTGTGCACAGCTAAAAGAACAGTGCTTATTTCCAGACTAGTTTGAATAATCGAATTTAATTGAAAACGGAACAGCAGTCATGAACTAAGAGTAAAATGAGAATGTAGTTGTATGTACTATTGAAATTTTTTAGCGACTAAATGATGGCACTGAAAATATGCTGCCGCTTGGGGTTCCGTCCATAGTTGGTGAGTTGTATGCCAATATATACCATTATTTTTTGCCAAAATAATAATGACTCTGGTCTCTGAGGCTTATCCAAATCTTCAGGGCTTAGCACTGCCAATGAGCAAGAGCAGATATTTGGAAGCGCATTTTTTGTTTATAGTAAGTTTTGATATAATTGTTTGTAACACGTTTACTATTTTGACGACATCTTGCAATTTGCGTCATTTTTGTACTCTAGCTTTCATTGTACAACCAACTTTAGGAGACTCGAAGTGCTTGGCTTGTTTTTGACACTTTGACAGTGCTGAAGGGGACGTGTCCTAGAAGTCATAAGTTAGCGGGGGGCTTGTTTTTTTTCATTGTCTGCTTTTCACTCATAGTTCTGTTTTGCAGCTGTCCAGCGTTGGAAATGAAATATGATTCACTAGACTACACGAAATTATTCATTCATTCATTATGCATTCACAATTTCATTCATCTTTGCTTGATTGATATTGTAGAAATGGCCGACCGTAGTCTTGTGCCCAAAGCCAACACTGAACCGGCCGGAGCTACGGGGGGCCTGCTAGTGGCTGTGACAACCGATACAAATGGACTGCATAGCGGCATACCGAAATTCGCTCGGGGGCGATCCCTTGGAGAGGAAACTGCCATCCCTGGATGCCTGAATCAAGCGGATTCTCACAATTCTAATAGCAGCCTAAATGTGGCAAATTTGCCCGGAAGAAGGGTAGATATTATGGTTTTATGATCCAGTTTTTTGTAATAATTTGGTATTGATAATAGAAAAAGATTCATTGTTTGAATTTGAATCCTAAAGCCCAATTTGTCCTTTTGTTATCATTTTGTCCTTGAGCGATTTCTACACAACCTGGCCTACCAGTATTGCAGCAGTGTTTTGTATGAGCAAAGTTCGTGTACAAAAAATATGCAAAATGATTCTGTGGATTTCTCACAAATTTTTTTGAACTTTGTCTTTCTCCCTGTTTCTATGTTTTCAAGGAAAACTGTGAATTCGCACGGTCAGAGGTCTCAGATTTAATTTTGTGTAATTGAAAACTTTTATTTTTCGTTTTAGTTTATTTTTGAATTTTATTCTGTGGAGAGTTCTTAGATTTTTATCTCTCTGAAAAAAGATACTCTAGTTTTTCTTAATCCTATATCTCACAGAATGTAGTTTGGCATTTAAAATGTTCTCTAATTCTAGCGATCGTCATTACCGAATCTGATCACTGCAGATCAACTTGATCAATACAATGACATACAACAAAGTGCCCGGAAGAAAACGTCCATGTCGAAACAGGAAGATAAACATGTGCAGAAAAATAGGTATGGGGAGCGTGGAGGGGGAGGGGTTTTGGAGTCCCCCCCCCAGAAGGCAACTTCAGCCCCCTCCCTCCCCTGACATGTGCCTCACCCACCTTCCAGAATATTTTGAAGGTAGCTCGCGACGCCAAAGTCTGTGGCTCACGAAGGGAAAACGAGTGAAAAAGAATTTGTTGCCTGGTCACGTATGAGTATGAAACTATCTGTCATGCTCGTACTATTTTTTGTTTCTGATCTTATTGACAAATTAGTAGCGTTCAATTTTGGACTCCGACCTAAAGCGTTCATTTCGCGTGGAATAGAACATGGTAATGAAACATTCTACGTGTACTTGTTTTGATAAGATCACGTGATCGACTTGGACTAAATTTATGTTTAACATCTTGAATTTTAATACCACCCAATTTGTGTCAACTGTCCAGGTGGTTAAATAGTTTGAATGTCTGAATAAAACATTATTAAATTATCTATTCTCTCAACACTACACTATCGCATAGAACAAACTGATGAGGGTGCGATTCATTTTACAGTCGTATGTCCGTTCAGCCTGCAGAATTATACTACTACTGTTTCAGGGTGATTGATAACGACGTGGAACAGCAACAACAGGAGAACAATGTGACGGACAGCGGGCTCTATCCCCGGTCCCCCGGTCTGTCTTTGTGCCATGCCGAGGAGCGACGACTGCTGGAATTACTGCATCCGTCGCGAAGTCCCAGACATTTCAAACTGTTCACGAGCAAACCTAAAGCCGGTTCGTGAAGACTTTGATTTAGGGTCGATTCACAATAATTTCAGTTGAATGACGGTTTATTTGGTGAATTGACGAAAAATCAAGTATCAGTTGCATGCAGTCGATGTTGCTGTGTTATTGATAATATGACTGAAGTCCAACTGATTAGACATGATGAAAAAATAACATAATGAAAAGTGTGTGTCTGATTAAAATGCATGTGTCAGTTGAGTGGCCTGGCCTAGGTATATGATATGGGAAGCAACAGACTCTACCATAATGAAGCCCAGCAACAACCAAACGCAATTTCACCGGATTCTTGAAATTCATCCGGCCAATAATATTTGGACCACTTTTAATGACAGAGTTTTTTAAACAGTATAAGTCAGATGTGTTTTTTTCCAGAGCGCCCCAGGAAATCGTCAACCAACACGACCCCGTCCTCCTATTGGACGCGACGCACCAAGCATCACCAACAACAGCAGCACTCTGACCCCGAGCACCAGGGGGGGTCTAGTGTGTGCCGTTTGCTGGGGGCTGGGGGTCACCACAGTACACCTCCTGCTAATTTCAGTAGCCCCCCTTCTGCCACCGATATGGTGGATCGCATACAGCAGGCGTTTAGAATGAGCTCATTTAGTGATGGTACGAATAAAATTAGTTGAAAAAGGCATGTATTTTTAGGCGAAATTTTGTAGGGGAACCCCGCATAAATGAAGATGGATCAAGATCACGGAAGCTACATTCTACAGTGAAAATAAACTGTTTTTCCGTGGGATTTTCTGTTTCACAACCTCAGATTGTTTGCACTCTTGGGACCTGGCCGGAGTCGCCGTGAACAGGAATCTGGTGTAGAAGGCGTTTAAGTCAAGTCAAATTAATTTCAGCCTCTATTGATAGTAAATTAAATAGTTAATAATAATTAAAAGTAATAGTTTCATTTTAATAGTTAAAATTGAATAGTTAAAAAGTCGTTCAGAAAATGGTTAAAACTTCGTTTTAGAAAAATATTTTGAGCTGTAGAGGGCATTGGAAACTCCATTTTAAAAGCTGGAAGTACAGGTAACCGCGAATCACAGCACACCCCCCCCCCCTCTGTTAAAAATAAACCAGTATTGTTGCTTTGGAAATTTCAACTATCTTGAAGTCTTCTTATAATGTTTTTATCTATTGTAAAAGCATTTTGATCGTTGGAAAAACTTTGGCTTGGTCTTGTGGCAACCTTGATTTGACCTTTGACAAAAATTGTAAAATCAGATTTTAATTTTTTAGTGTACAGCGGGACAAGTGGTGGTCGTATGTCTGGCTCTGGCAGCAACATTGCCTGCAACTGCATTCGCTGTAATCGACCCACGCATGCGGCTGTGCATTCCAGTAAGAGATGTTTCACTTCAGTCAGTCACACTTTGCCTGGTGTTGGACTGTTGACTGGTTTGAACTTGAAATGTAATCAAAGCTGACAAAGCGTTAATTTGTTAAACATATTATGAATGAGATTGATTCTAACTCAACTTGCTTTAAGCACTTTTTACTATTTTGATAACAATAGTGGAAGCTGTATTGCTGTTTACTGTATTTGATGTTGCTAATGTCATTTTTTTAAGCGGTTGATGTTGTCTGTACTCTGTATGTCAGAAAACCAATTTTAATTTTTTGAAATATTTTATTTTGTCATTTTTTGTGATTTTGACAAAAGTTACACCAATAATAATTGTGATCCCTTACATTGCAGAACCTGAACGACCCTGGCAGGCGGCTTGTGGCAAGTATTCTCGCCTACTGAGCAACGCCAACAACAACGCGCCACCGTCCAATCTAAACGGCGGCAACAAAGGCAACAGCAGCAGCGGCAACATGCAATCGGCACGGGAGGGGGCCAAGCCTGAGCCCCCCCTTTCCCCCCGCACTGAGCACAGTCCGTCCCGGCTCAGCCGTGGGGGGCTGGGGGGCGGCAGTCTCCACTCACGCTCGTCGTCGGTGGAGGAGGGAACTGTGCCCAGCGATAGTTTCATTAACATTCGTGCTGCGGCACTGATGGAACCAGATGTGGCCAATGGTACGATTGATTGGTTATCTTTCACTAATACTAATTGTCCCATCCAGTTGAGTAACCCTAGTAGTGTAAGCTATATGTAAGAGGGAAGATATGGGGACCTTGTCCCAGAAATTGAGTGTCCTGGAGAGGGGTCGTCCCAACATTCTGGCCAAAAGTGGATAAAAATGCAGAAGATAGATAAAGGACTCTCTCCAGTTCTTTTCGTAAAGTCTTTTAGCCTTACTTTAAGAACAACCGTAATTAAATTGACTGCACTGACTTCAGTCTGAGGTTTAGGAATTGTACAGTCCCTTTAATCGGGTGATGGCATGAGCCCTTAGACGTATTGTATGGTGCATCTGTTTTTGTTTAGTTTTTCTACTAATTTTGTTTAGTTTTTGTACTTTTTTTGTTATAGCAAACTCATCTCCCAGTCCCCGGAGTCCGCGTAGTCCGAGGGCCTGCAGCTGTAGCAGTGAAGAAATGCTGCCTCGAATTATACGTGACGAGTAAGAAGGCAGTTTCTTTCTTGATTCAGGAGTTTACGGCTTAGGGTCGATTCAGACTTACAGCAGTGTCCGTTCAGCCGACAAAATGACGAAATAATGACGTCACAGGCGCTGGCCGATCCACTGCAAAATAGCTGCTTTACAAACGTCAAGTTTATTGGGAATCGGAGGTACAACAGTAGAAGGGTATACGCGGATCTTGCTACAACTAGGACTAGCGGGTTTGTACATCTGTGGCCCGGGTCGCTATTAAAGCATGCACTACCGAGACATTGCGAGTTACAAACATGATCACCTATATTACAAGTTATTAGTAAAGGCTTGAAAGTAATCACTGGGTATGTACATTAACATGCCTTTATTTGCATACAAGTACTGTAAAAATAGTCTATATAAGCTACAAGTTGAGATTGCTTCATTGTTTCAATTCAATTTACCGTTTTGTCAACGTATTTTTTATTTTTAGCAGCACCAGTGATAGTGACGAAGAGTAAATGCTGCTTTTGTACAAAGTATTTATTTTTAACAATAATATGTCTTTGTAATTTTGTAAATATCTGTCTTAATTATATACATTTGTTGCACACTTTGCTTATCAGACTTTTCCTTATTGTTGAGAATTTCAAAAAAAAGGAGACAAGATATTAAAAAGAACAGTGTAATTTAATAGAGGATAGTAGACTGCAGAGTTCAGAAATTTGCAAAAATATGTTTGAAAATAATTTGCAAACAACTGAACATTTTTCAGCGAGAATAGGCTAGAAAAATTTTACTCAAAACTTATTACTCTGATTTGGACATTGATAAAAATACTATTCTAAGTGCAAAACGATTACAAAAATTAGATGCTGAAAATCGTATAATGAGATGTGTTAAACAACTATAATCAGCCAAATTATGATGATCATTCACTTAAAAATATTAATAAACTTAATCATTATTAAGTTAAGCCATTGATCTGTTGGGGAAACAGTCGCGTATTTCATTATGATTGACTATTGACTAGGAAACAGTTATTGTTTTCTGCAGCCCATTATGATAATTGTTTACTACTGATCATTATTACTGTTTGCATATTTATATTTTGTATTTTAATTTCCTTATAAACAATGTAAGCCTAAACAGTTGGGTTGTAAGCTTGGCTTTTGGTGTTTAAGTGTTATTGGTAAGGGTTGAGCAGGCCCTGTGAAGAGCCCTGGAGAACAGCCCACCAGACTAGAGACAAAGGTGTTTAAACTTACACAACGCAATTCAGTAATACACTCTTGGTAATACAAGTAATACAGTACAATTGGCGGAGCTCCGGTCCTTTTGTTGACGTTACCGTTGTTTGTTTATGCGAAATCTGTGGTGGTCAAAAAAATTTTGTGATAAAGGAAAATGTACGTGTGTTCTGTTGTTGGTTGTGCGCAATAAAAATAGACACATTAAAAAAACAAAAAAATCAGAAACTTTATTTTTATACAATATTATAATGGCGATTTCACGTGAAACCGCATTCACTGAACCATCTGATAAATTTAATTTCATGCTTATCGCTTATGTCTTTTGTTTTGGTACTTTTTGTATATTGTGCTTCTGTGACATACGTAAGTAAACTACAGTAACCTAAGTTAAAAACAAATCCTCAATGGTCAAAAGATTCGAGTCCAAGTTAAGTTTCGTCTGGAAGGCTAAAGTTTATAACCCAAATATAATGCTTCTGTGTAATTTTGGCTGTTAGTTCAGTTTTGTATGGTGGATGCGAAAGTAAAGCTGTGTTGCGGTTTGGCTTTATTTCTGTCTGGCGTGCCTGTTACATAAATTGTTGCCGAAACCCGTACCTGGTACACTTCGCTGTATATTTTTTGTATTTTGTAATATTTTTTGCATCATTTTCAACTGCCATAATATTTCGTGAATAGCTACTTTAACCCTTTATCGCTATTGGTCCGCTATAGCTGTAGTCTGTGCTGTACCTTTGCGTTTAGTTCTGTCAGTCAAACGTCAACGTTTGCTTAGGAAATATGAAATACTGAAGGTGGAAGTATTTTTTTTGTTTTTGTGCATCAAAATTAACTTCGCGCATACTTCGAGAGTTTAAAAAAGCAGATTTTTGTTTTTTTTGTGTCAAGGCTAAAAATGCACCAGAAATACTGAGTCTTCATTTGATGCCGTTCCACGCTAAAAGACCCATTTGCTTGTAGCACATTGTTGTTTTATTGTTTATGTGATTGGTTCAGATGGTAGTGTTTCGAACGCAGTCAAGTTCAGTTGGTTTTAACTTATTTATGGTATTCAGTTAGAGTTTGGTATTCAGAAGATCTATTAATCTCTGTTGATAACAAGTAGACTCATGGTTTATTTTCACACACCTAAAATATTGCCAATAGTATTTATTAATGTTGGGAGTTGATCCTCTTTCTTTACAAAAGTGTTGAACAAACTCTTTTGCGTTTTTTTTACATTGAACATATTTGGGGTAAGATCCGCGATCGGAGAAAAACCAAAGATGCCTAACCTTTAAGCCTGAGCGTACTCGTTTTCATTAGGAAGTCGCTTTAGATAAAATTGTTGAGCTTTAAACTTAATTTTCACTTGCTCAGTTTTTAACTTGCCTTTATTCTTTGCTATTTGTTCCAATTCGTGTGTGCTTTGGTATAGTTAAAAGATTAAAAACTTTTGTACAGAGATTTTAGCCGAACGCGAACCTTGTACTTTCAATAAATAAGTGTGTCGCAAACGGACATATGGCTCAAAAGTACGAATCGCACTTGTTTCGTACGTTCCGATGCCCGTTGCCTCTAAAAAGTATGAATGGAATATCTAAACGTACGATATGTGCACTATGTCCGTATGCCGTATTGAAGCAGGAGTCGACCTTGGCAATTAAGGACACAGGATAGGGTCAAGTACTAGTTTTAGAGTCAAGGAGTAGGTAGTTTGGTTCAGTTGTATAAAAATTGACAAACGGTCCGGTGGTGACCTCAACTATTTTCATGCGAAATATGGACATGCTACCTATTTTGTGGAATTGCTGAAAGACAAAAGGATAGGGACAAGGACGATGATGAACATGGCTGTATCTCCCTACTGGCTAGTGGCTTGGCTACACACACAGTACGCATTTACTAAGCATCATGCTCATCTACTTCTACACATACAACCCCAAAATGCTAAACATGTCACAGTTTCATTTAAGTTGGATCTTGGAAACCATTGATTTCTTCGAATTTGGGTCTTCTTGAGAGTCAGTTTACGATGTTTTGTCAGTATATACTTCCTCGTGCAGACAAAGTTTATCATTGTTCAATATCAGTAGTAGAATATTCCGAATACAACTGCGACGCAGAATAAGGAATCCTGAAACTAATAATTGAGGATAAGCAGTAAGCATGTTTGATGAAGACTTGATTCATACCTACTTGAGCAGTGTGTCCGTTCAGCCGTCAAAATGCGAAAAATCACGCCTCAATTTGATCTTCCCGATAAGTATATACCTATGTGATATATATATATATATATATACCTATATATATATATATATACCTATATACCTAGTGATATAACCCATACATATAATATACAGGCTACATGAGTAATTACATAGGTAATAGAATTGTTAGGCTCCGGTGCACGCCAAAAAGCAACTTATGTACCTATTATCTACCTATGTAGCATCCAGCCACGAAGCCGGGGGATCCAACAAGGAAGAAAGCTATGCGCAATCCGCGAAACATGTTAGTGAGATGGGCGCTGTGGTGTGCTATTATATGCGCTGTATGTTCCAAACTTATCGCCTTGTCCTAAAGATGTGTTACCCAGTGTTAGTTAATGCTACCAGAAATGCACGGGAAGCGATCAGCGATGGACGGTTAGCGATCCCCGGCGGTAAAATTTCTACGATTTTAATTGCGGCACTTTGGAGCGTCAAAAGGGTGGCGTGAGGTTGAAGATGAATGGGTGACGTTTGAGGGGTTGCCCGCCCCCTTATCTCCGTCCCTACGTGCGTCTAGGATTTCTACTCCGCACTAATTCAGTGATTCAGTGCATTTACTCACGTTAGTATAAACATCTTCCACATAGTTATCCGTGTCAGAGTCCCACAGACAACGGCACATCATCCTGAAGTATATGAAACATTTTTATTATATAAATGGACTCATTCTCAACGAAGTAAAACTGTAGCCTTGACGTCGAGGTTAGTCTGTCGCCAGTGCTGTTATCTAGCTAAATACACTAGCTATTTTTGTAGAAAAAACAATTTCTGTAAATTGCACCATATTTTAGACATACATAAAAAATTAAGTAATTGAGTTATAGAGCTAATTTAGTTGAAAAAATTATACAAAGTAAGTATACTGCGGTGTCCTAGTTCCTTCCTACGTACTTGATTCCTTCCCCGCGTTGTTCTCCAATAACAACATTGACCATGTACTTGTACCGAGGAAGGTCGTATTCTGAAACACGGAAAAAGTAAGTAAAAGGGAAGTAGTAACTAGTAAGTACTAAGTACAAAAGTCAAACATTAGCAAATTGGTTTTACGTGAACACATTAATCCAAAGTTCAAATTAGTTGAATTTACCTATATTCTTTGTATTCAAATATGTACAGTTGCAAAAAAAATTAAAACTGAAAAAACTCTCCAAAAGAACCGCATAACATGACATACATACCTACAATAAAGTTGCTTTTGCTTCGCAATTGGTCGACAACTCAATTAGTGACTTTCGTTTTAGGCTTGTCTCATGTAGGTACATTATACCAAGATTACATAATAGGGATGTACATATATACTCCGATACTCTTCTCTACCCCCTAGTATGTACTCTTGGTCATTCTTCTTGTGTTACATATGTGTTCTTAATCCTACATGCAATTTTAATTTCACCCTGCAACTTGTCCAAAATAGCACAGGAAACTGTTTTGCTCAGCGCGCTTGCTTCAGCAGCGTCGTACTGTTTGTCCCCGACTATGTCTTGCACTACGTCCCGGACCATGGATTTGATTGCTGCTGGACGAAACCTAAAATTCAGTCTTATATGACATTTATTCAAATAATATTTAAATGCAGGTTTTGTGTCTATCCATTTCATGCTGAATTGGGAGTTCCAGATGGAATACAAAGAGTATTTACGATATCTGGGTCCTCTATCTATTGTATGTATAAAACTAACAATCCATCAATGTCACAGTCCAACAGTGGCTTTCGTTAAAAGGTAACACTAAGGGGCTGTTCACAAATCGCCTACTGGCAGGCAAAAGGTCCCAAGTCATGTATTTTGTCAAAATTCACTTTTTTGCACGAATGGAAAATGCAAACTGTAAAGTTGCCTTGGCCGAAAGTTCCAAGTCTATATCACCTAAATTCGCGCTGTTATAACGAGATGTCACTAAGTCCCATCTTGTGCTAACATAAAAATTGAGAAGACAGTAAGTCCTAAGTCACTTGGGACTTTCTGCCATAACATCTTTCAACTGTAGTAATTTTAATAGGGTTCATAATATGTGCACGTGGAAAAAAATACCAAGTCATGTTATCGAAAGCATTGTGTTCAGTAGAAGGGGCAGCTGCCGTAGTTTTGTGCAGAACTGCGAATAAATTAATACTGTAATGCTGCCAAAACTTCCTGATGAACCAGTACGTCTTACCATTTTCTCAGTGTGAGGCTCTCCTTTAGCATAACGTCCTTTTTGGTCTAGCATTCTCAAGAATAGCGCGCCACACCTAGCAATTTTGAGTGTGCAAATGGGAGCGGCGAAGCTAACCAAGAAAGCTCATCAATGCTTTCTACACCTACAATTTCGCAGCATAGATCCAATCCAATAAACGAAGAATGGATACTGCTATTACTGGACATCGGTGGAAGGCGTGCGTGGATCTAACGAGATCGTTACGTGTCTTTTTCATTGTTTAAAACGATTGCCAAATTCTGCACTCGCATTCCTGCATATTCAAAGGATCCGTTTTCTAAGATTCGAAAGTTTATCGACAGATATCAATTTGGCAATTTAGACAATGACAATGACAGGCAATGACGAACCATTGGCAAAACTACGGCGCCAGGAAGGCTATGGACCAGGCCCTTCATGTATATATTTAAACGTGTGCTAATAATGTCTTCTGTATGGCAAAGGTAAGGTAAAGGTATGTAACCCAAAAATATATAACTATCTTTTAGCGTGTCCGCCCTCGGGTGCGGTGCTCATCTCTGTTACAAAGCCCTGGAGTGTCAGGGGTGCCACTTTAAGAGTGACTACATCCGTGGAGGGGTGGCCAGCCCTTCAAGGCATAATGCCCTATTCGGATCCCTGTTACCTTCCCACGTTATTGTGGTACCCGTTTACCGACCAGATGAGGATGGACTGCTGGATTGGTAGGACCAATGTGGCCCTAATCTCTTGCTCAAGGAGACTACGTGTATAACCGAGTAGCTAGGATTCGATCCTCCACTATTCAGTTTAGAACTCCAACACCGTAACCACTCGGCCACACTGGCCACTAGGGCCACCGGCCACACTGGCCACGTCTTTCGTATGCTGTTTCTGACTTGTGTTTCGTAGTGGACATTATTCTTTGGCTGCTCAGTAAAGTTTGTAGCACTGAATTTTGTCTTGTTGCACATATTTTTGACTACTCGAACTGCTTTGCTGAAATCATGACTTGGAACCAGTGGAAATTCAGCGAAACATTGGTTTTTTTATGGCAAGGCAAAAGGTACCAAGTCAACAACCAATCACATTTCATCATAAGTCACGTGACCCTGTACTAGTGTCATGTGGAAAACTCATGGAAAAGAAAGTCAAATCAATGCTTTAACCAGCCTGGAGCCATCTAATTACAGCCTAAGTGCACTAGCCACCATGCAATCCTTCTAGTGCCAAATTTTCAAACGCTTGTTTCTCGAAATTTTGAATTTTGACTTGGGACCTTTTGCCTGCCAGTAGGTAAAATTAGATTATCTGAATTAAATTAATTAGTTCAAATAATTTGTGAACGCAGATTAAGGATTAAAGATTAAATATATTGGGTGGGATTCACAAAGCGCGTTTAACTTAGACCCAGTCTAAGTCTTAGACTGCGTTTAAACGCAGTCTAGCTAAACGAACGTTTAGACCCAGTCTAAGTCTGCACATGATTAGCGTATAAATTTTATTCTATTTTCGCGTTCTAAATTTGATTACATTCTATTCCTGATTCACGAGCTCAGTCTAAGTTAAACGTTCGTTTAACTTAAACGCCCGCTAGTGTTAAATTTAGACTAGCCTTTTGGCTAGTATAAGATTAGTCTAAGTATTTTTTCTTTATTTTACTTAAGTAATTTTTAACATTTTTGACTTTTATAGTTTTAATTAGTTCTTATTCAACTTATAGGCTAATAATATCGTGTATTATCATGTCTATTTTACTTTTTAGCTGCTAGTATACGTTCATATGATAGTTAATGTGGATGATCTAATTTTATAATAGGAAAATTTCATTTACCATACTGTTAACTTCTTCATTTGTTGCTATTATCACCCTCCCCCCTGAAGGACGAAAACGTGCACTAACATTGAGTAAAAAATATGAAAATTGCGAGAATATTCCAGCTGCAGCCAACTAAGTCACCAAAAATGGGTTGAAATTTAAAAAACCTTCAATGTTTCCTTGAATTCTAATTAATATAATTGTAAGTTAAATAGTAAATTAATTATCTTATTTACCAATTGAAAAATTTTCTTTTTAATTACGTAATTAACTTTATTTTTAAATTAACTTTTATTAAAAAGTAAATTTATTACCTAAATTAATAGCTTTGTCGGTACGTATTAAAGCACAATGTTCTACAAATAGAATTTATAAAAGAATCAAATAAAGAATTCTGTCAAACGAGCCCGTTTAACTTAAACGGGCTTTGTGAATCACGTTTAGACTCCGTCTAAACGTTCGTTTAAGTTAGACAAGGTTTCAATTGAAATAAGAACATACAAATCAGCTGACACACACTAATCATATCAATCTCTGTGAATCATGTTTAACTTAGACCAACGTTTTAGATGGCGTTGAAACGCAGTCTAACTTAGACTGCGTTTAAGGGGGTAATGTCGTTTTCGTGGTTTTTGACATTTCAGTGTAATTTTTGCGCCCACAGAACTCAAGCTAAAAACGGACAACGGTTTCGAAACTTTAACCACATTATCTTTAGGAAAGTATCCCCACCAGTTTTTTTCCTTTTCTAAAAATAGTTTGTAGAGTCGGTGTTATGGGCTTTTGAAAATTTTAGAGAAAAGTCAAATTACGTGATTTTTGCACAAAAATGTCATTTTCTCAACGTAGAAACGACTTATCAACTATATCAAAAAAACGGATGGGGATATTATGTCAGTGCATAACTGCAAAAAGTTTAGTAGCTGTTGGGCGTTGGCTGATCTTGAGTTTCATAACTGTGGCGCAAAAATTAGTCAAAAAAACCGCTGATGGGGTGTATTCAAATGATTGCAGCAGTAAAATTGCAAAAGATAATCTGCTGTTAAACATAGGTTTTTTAAAGCTAGAAGGTGTAAAAAAATGTAAAAAAGACCGCTCTAGTTTTCGTTGAGGTTAAGTGCAGTTATGGTAGTTTAAAAAATCACCTAAAAACGCAATTACCCCCTTAAACGCGCTTTGTGAATCCCACCCATTGAATTTAGTTAATCTGCACTCTTCAGCTAATTTTAACTCCATTTCGGAATACTCATAAAAATCCCGATTCAGCAGAATTTTAACAGTGTGGAACTAACACTGTTAGTTTTTACACAACGAACACAAATAATACATAGCAGTGTTACTAACTATGTAGCTTAGGCGGCTGTTCACAAATTAGATTATCTGAATTAAATTAATTAGATCAAATAATTTCTGAACGCAGATTAAGGATTAAAGATTAAATATATTGAATTTAGTTAATCTGCACTCTGTTCACAAATTCATTGCTGCTGAAGTCGTTAATCTAGTCTGCGTTCACAAATTCAAGTTGATATGCACGTGTATTATCATAGCTATTTAAGGAAATTAATCTAATAGTAATCAGACGTCGTGTTCACAAATTCAGATCAAGATTAAAGTTGATCTTGATCCGTAAAGAATTTATGAACGCAGATTAACGATTAGTTAATTAATTAAATTAATTAAATTGATCTAGTCTGTGTTCACAAAGTCAATTAGCGACTATCACGCTGATTATTTAGATCAAGCGTTATGTGTTAATTATAGGACAAGATAATCTCCGATTTCACCCGGAGTTTAAGTGAATTAAGTGTTAGACTGCGTGGACTTTTGACCTCATAACTTTGCAAAAGCTTAAACGATTTACTCAAATTAAGCATCATTTTAAAGCTCACATGTTTGGCTTCTAAGCAGTATTAAAATAATACATGGATTTAAGAAGGGATACCCAGGTCAAAAAATCAAAGTTCGCTTCCCCCCAGGCACCTCTACCTCAGGGAAAAACAATAAAGCTTGAAAAAACTTTTGGTTTAGTGCTTTTGTCAGTGTATTTACACAGGCAAAAGTGTCCAAAAAAGGTGTCACTTGGGCACACCTAGGTCTAGTGTAGTCCTTTTATTGCCGATTTGACTAAAACTCGGCATAGTAGTACATAGCGCACTTGTACGCGCAAAATAGTTTGATTCGGATTTTGGATATGTTTTCTCAAACAAGAAATCGAAGGCAAAATGTAAAAATTCAAATTTAATCAAAAGCAATTTTTGGTAAACTTCAGTTAATTTAAAATTTATTGATTGATTCAATATTAAGCAGGAAAAGATCCGATTGTTTTTAATTTGATTTGATATGGTCTGTAAAATCAGTTTTGAATTTTATGTATTAATGATATGTATGTATGAATATGTAGCACGTTTCTGAAAGCAAAACTGGCTTAATGTGGAGCATCAAGGAATCTGCGTCGAACAATGAACAGCTGAGGATAAATTTGTGCGCCCTGTATCATTGCGTTTATTAACAACACGGTTTAGATTGAGCGGCTAAGCGAAAACATGGTGAACACTTTTGCCCAAGGTAAAGTAGGACACTTTTGCCTAGACAAATGAATGTGTCCTCCCGAACAATGTTGCCTACTTGCCTAGTCAAAACTGTCCGGGTGGACGCTTTTCTGGCAAAGTAGCGAGCATGCACTATGCAGTCAGTCGCTGCTCATACGCTCCTGCAGCTCAAAACTAACTATCCGGGACCAGGGGCTCGCGCGCGGCCTCGAACTCCACGGCCCGGCCCGCGGCGCAGCAGCAGGACTCACGACAACAGGTTTATATTTTGGATCCGGAGCTGCTCCGGCGTAGTGCGGCCAACTTCGTGATCATTTATATATCATTTTCCCACATGCCCAAAAGATTATGTGAGATACCTCTTGACAAACTACCAAATCTGGGGCTATGCAACTTGACTAGTCTACTAGTGACCGGATGATTGAACTGTTATTTTTAGCAGTCAACTATGATAGGCGCATGGTTGCTGTGTTAATACTCTAGGGTGAGGTGGGGAATTGAAGGCATCGTATTTGGCAGTAATTTTTAGACCAACTGCCACACAGCGAAACCTATGCCACTACTACAAAAAACTTAAGCAATGTGCAAATTTGACTTTTGTATTGCAAAGTAGTATTTTCGTTGAGGCCACATTATGAAATTTGAATGCAACTCCGGCAGTCTGCTTTCTGTGTATCAGATACAATATCAGTTAATTTCTAGAATTCATCTATGGCAGGCGCATAGTTGCTGTGTTGATACTCGGGTGAGGTACATTATTATGCCTGAGCGATGGCGCAAAGTTTTACAAACTCCGGATTTACTTTGAACGCTTAGACATAACTCAAAAACGGTGCGTCCTACCTAGTCTAGACTCTAGACCCTTAATCGACCTGTCGATTATGTTTCGTTCACCATTGAATTACTTATCGAATGAAGGTTTCGCGACTCAAGCAATGGCCAAACAAGCTCTTCTGCTGAGTGAGTAGCGGAACTTGTGAGGCCTGATTGTCAATATTCCAAAGGAAATATCAAACGCGGCCAATATCTTGTGGCTGAAACGATTTTTAATTTCTGATTTCTGCACACATTTACTGCTGAGTAGCTCCAAAGTTTCTCAAACAGCAAAAAAATAACTGAAAAAATAGAAAAAATTTGACGACTTCAAAAAAATGTCAAAATATATCTCACATATCTCACTTGGGACTTGAACCACAGACCTGTTGCTCACGAAGCGAGCATTATACCACTCGACCACTGGTCCACAGGAGTTCATTCGTCATAAAGTTCTGTTATCCGCATGGTAGTTACAATGTTGTCATGTATCACAACATCAAGCATGTTTTGAAAAAGTGGTGTTTGTCAAATCCGATAAAAAATGACAATTTGAATAAAAATATGACAATAATAACAGGAGATAAAATAAAAATATGACAATAACGACGAACATTTGCTTTTTCAACGACGAACATTTGTTGTTTTGATAAATCGGGCCCAGAAGGACGAGGGTTCAAATCCTCACCACCGACGTAATTTTGCGTTTGCTGGATTGAAGGATGCAGAAGTAGAGTAGGTCATGAAAAGCGACCTACCTGCACTTCCAGTGTTAATTAACACTGGAAGTTTGACCTACCTAGAATTACATAGAATTCAGAAAATCTGAATATAGTATATACGCGGCCCCCTGGTAAAAACTATGTGTCAGAATAAGGCTGTCTAGCCAGTTATACTGTGGGTATTAAAGGGCCTTAGTATGTAGCTTTTAACGCTTTAATCATGGTAAATCAATTTTCAGTTTAACACTTTTTATTTGCTTTGTGTATTAAGTAATATTGTGTTTTGTTAATAGTCAAATGAGAGTGCAAAATGCAAAAAAGCTGTGCAAAGCAAGTAACCGCAGGCATTTGGATCAATTTAAACAACCAATCATAATTCGCTGTCATTTTGAAGTATAATGCGCGCAAATTTTATGCGCAGCTGTAGCAAGTATATATTCCATATGCAACGTAAATGCTTGAGAATTAATTTCATTAACTTGATCTAATGAAATTAATTCAGATAATCTTAATGCAAATAATCTTTGACTAAATCACGCAGACTGCGCAGACTAACGGCTAACTGCACCAACTTATTCTCGAGCTGTTCTTATTCTCGAGCTATTCCAGAATAGTTATTCTCGAGGTTTTATTCTCCAACTTTTCCCCTGCACCATAAGAGAATAGCTCGAGAATAACTATTCTCGAGAATAGCTGGAGAATAACTTATTCTGCAGCTGGCCAATAAAAATGTGGCAGCATCATTGTTATCCAATCACAGCCTAGCAGACAGCCAATTAAACTCGAGAATAAGCCTACATAAGCCCCACCTACAAATTTGTAGTGAGAGCAGATTTGTTTCTCGTCCGCTCACCGAAAATACGTCGACTTGAGCCAAGTCAGTAACCGGATGGCGAACGAAACCTTAAAGCGTGCATTTTCAAACTTTTTTGTTTTGTTATTTTTACGTTGAATAAACATTATATAAGCCTAATAAACATGAATAAGTAAAAAATTTTGGAAATTGGTCATTTTTTCTAAAAGTTATTAGCTTATTCTTCAGCTATTCCTGGTCTAGATCAGGAATAACTTGCACATTGCAGGAGAATAGCTGGAGAATGGAAGTGGATACGATGGTGTGACTATTACACTGAAGAAAACAGAAGAAAATGGATAAGTTCCAAACTTTTTGTCTGTATTTTAAATGTTTTTGCAAAGTTTTCAAGTCTAATAGATCAATTGTTTTTCAAACTATTATTGAAATTCTCAGCATAGTTGTTCTTTTGCCAAAAATAAAGATACAGAACAAGAACCGGGTAACCCAAAGATAGCATGAGAACACATATATAACACACAAATAGGCATGTACAGGTATGAGGAAATTCGGTAATTCAGGTGGCTAGGGAGATCAGTCAGACTAGAAAGTGATCTGCTTTGATTAATCTGCATAATAGTTCTCACTAGGCAAAACATAATGCAAATATGGACTTGGGGTTTTTGTTGAATAAAAGTTTAAAAATTATTCAATATTTAAGATTTAAAATTCGCCTTTTCAAATGCAGACATGTAGGCTTTTCACACAGGTAATGGTTCCTGGTTTGTTATGTAAATATTTTTTTTAGTCGAGTTCCAAAGTTGATCTACCAATCTAAATCGCCGCTCGAAATATTCCAAATTAATCCGATACACTTCAATGAGGGTGCACACGTTTGTGGACGTCTCGCGATAGATTCATTTCGTCAGTTTTGGTGAACCTGGCGAGCATATTCGACAGAGAACTATTCAAAGGCGCAAAAGACATAGCAGCCATGTCGTCCGCAGTAACTCTATTCCCGCTAAGCTGACTACCCAGGAACACACCCGCCGCAATCAATAGGAGATATATAGTCAGGATCAGTTAAGAACAAAATTTGTAGGTAATACTCTCAACGTGATCAAGAAAGGGTATGTGTTTTTCGGTGTAATTAAAATTAGGATATCTAAGTACGACACTTGAATGCACGGATAATACGCAGCTGGATGTGCAAAAGAGTCTACTTATTTTGGTATTCCACTTTGAAGGAAGCATCTTTCGCAGTAGAACCTTGTCCACTATTTTCTCAGGTTTGACGCTCTACAAGACAATAATCTCAGTGTTTAGGAAACGACCAAAGGCTAACATTGAAGCAAAAATGATTGTAGTGCTCTGTTTAGAAGTCTTTCAGAGTATTATGCTGTTTTGGACATCGTCTTTTATGGCCTAGCTGAGAGAAATTGTTCAACTAAGCTGGCATATATACTATTCCCTGAAAATTATATTTTTTCCTTTTCGATAGCCTAAGCCTGATACTAAGCCCAAGCCCCAGCCTAAATTAAGGACCAATTGGAATATACTAAAAATAAAGTGACCCGTCGAACCCAGTAATTGCATTCAGTATCCTTGTTTGCAATACTATAAAATTAAATTAAAATTTAATAAAATTAAATTTAATTAATTAATTAATTTACTAGTTACTATTTTTACCATTTTACTATTTTATTATGTTGTAAAGGTTGCAATAATTTCTGAAAACCATTTCTGTACCTTTACGCCAAATCAACTACAGACTTATCAACTTTTTTATGGACAGCAAAAACGTTTGTACTGCTTTATGGAAAACTTCTTAAGTCATTGCTTGGAAGGACTAACTACGGATTGGGTGGTGTGATATAAAGTGCTCAGATGGATAAGTTTTTATATTTTGATCTAATATTAATTTTAAGGAGACTTTTTCATTTTTTGAGCATATTTGATTAGAAAATTAGTTTAAATAACAATAATTACCATACATATGTAGCTTTGCATTGTTTAAATGCAACACTAATATTGGCTTTAAATTTTCAACGAATACAAAGCCCGAATGCAAGGCATGACCATATTAAAAAATAAAAGCAAAACCAGTAATCTCACAACAAAGCCAGAAATATACTATGAACCTAATACATAAGTTAAGACTTCAAATTTCTGTGTTTTTTAGATTTTTTTACCAATTTTCAGATTCTTGCAGCAATTTATAGAACTTTCTCAATCAAGATGCAAATTGAATAAACTTTAAGATTATGCAAAGGATAAATTCCTGATCTACGGATGAATCTATTTTTTTGAACAACGGACAGCTACGCTACGTTTGAAATGCAATTTGTGTTCCACACATTTACCACTGATCAAATACATTACATTAGACGTCTTAGTTTTGAAATAATGGGCATGATCGATGATTGTTATTAATAATAAATAGTAACAGTGTAATACTAAAAGAAATATAGGATATAGTTAATACACTTTAATATTTTGTGAGTTTTTAGTTACTAGTCATCTTACTACGACTACAACTGTCAATTCGACTGCCGCTGCTACTACAACTTTTGTTGCTACTACATCTTCGACTACTACTACTGCTGCCACTGCTAATCCACGACTTCTGCTCTACTACGACCTCTGGTACTTGTTCCACTGCGACTTCGACTAATACAGTGACTACAACTTGTACTGCTACTACGAATACTACTACTGTTGCCACTGCCCACAACGTCAGCTACTACAACTGTTCCTTTACTACGAACAACCTCTGGTGCTAATACCACTGCTCCTACGACTACAACTTCTACTGCTACTGCGACTGCTGCTGTCAACCACGAATGCTACTGCCGCTACGACTGCCGCTCCTACTACAACTTTTGTGGGCTAAAACCACTTTGCTGATACAACGATTGTTATGTAGCTATACAACTACTGCTGCTCCTACAATCACTGCTGTTATTACAACCAATGCTGCTTCTGCAACCACTGCTGCTGCTAGTGCCGCTATAGCCACTGTTGCTACTACAGCTATACTACTGCTACTACAACCAATGCTGCTCCTGCTACTACACTGACGGCTGCTACTACAACCAATGCTGATCCTACAACCACGGCTGCTACTACAACCACGGCTACTACTACAACCAATCCTGCTCCTACAACCAATGCTGCTACTATGTACAACCAATGCTGCTCCTACAACCATTGCTGCTCCTACAACCACTGCTGCTACTACAACCAATGGTGCTCCTACAACCCTACTGCTACCACAACCACTACTACTACTAGTACAACCAATGCTGCTCCTCATACAACCACGGCTGCTACTACATCCAATGCCGCCCCTACAACAGCTATTACAACTAATGCTGCTACCACAACCACTGCTGCTACTACAACCAATGCTGCTCCTACAACCACGGCTGCTACTACAACTAATGCTGCTCCTACAACCAATGCTGCTGCTACTGCCACTGTTGCTGCTACTACAACCACTGCTGCTACTACAACCGCTGCTGCTACTACTACCAATTCTGATCCTACATTCACTGCCGCTACTACAACCAATGCTGCTCCTTCAACCAATGCTGCTCCTACAACCAATGCTGCTGCTTCAACCAATGCTGCTCCTACAACCACGACTGCTACTACAGCCAATGCTGTTCCACAACCACTGCTGCTACCACAACCACTGTTGCTACTACAACCAATGCTGCGTCTACAACCAATGATGCTACTACAACCAATACCGCTGCTACAACCAATGCTGCTCCTACAACCACTGTTGCTGCTACTGCCACTGTTGCTGCTACTACAACCACTGCTGCTACTACAACCGCTGCTGCTACTACTACCAATTCTGATCCTACATTCAATGCTGCTCCTACAACCAATGTTGCTCCTACAACCAATGATGCTACTACAACCAATGCTGCTTCTACAACCACTGTTGCTGCTACAGCCATTGTTGCTGCTGCAACCACTGCTGGTACAACAATCACTGCTGCTCTTACAACCAATTGTGCAATAACAATTACAGGTTATTACTTATCACGAATAAAGAACGACAATAACAACAACAGCCACAACAACAACCATAACTACTGCTCCTTCAACTGCTGCTCCAACAACCACTGGCACGACTACTCCTGCTGCTGTAACGACTGTTGCTGCTGCTACATCTACGATGACGACTACCACTACCACTACTGCTGCTGTTGCAGGAGCTACGACTACTACTACTACTACTACTACTACTACTACTACTACTACTACTACTACTACTACTACTACGACAGCTACTACTGGCACTGCTGCTGCTGCTGCTGCTACAGCAACGACTACAACTACACCAACACGAGCAATACATACAGCTACAACTAACTACAACTACACCTCCAACCACAACAGCAGCAACAATTACAGAGCCAACTACAACAACAACTACAACTACGACTACAGCACCCGCCACACATACTAGATCAAATTAGACTCAAATATCTACGTGAGACTCTTGCGTCTGTACCCTCGGATCGGAGGTCAAGGTCTCACAACTTGCCCTAATTTAGACTAAACATTCATACACCATAACATAATAGCTACCAATAGGATATACTCTTGTTTTGGAGAATGGTTCGTAGCCTTACTATTCTTCAACACAAGAAAGAAGCGAATCTGAACATAGCTGTGTTCGACCGATTTTTGGGCTAAAAAAAAAAAAAAAAAAAAAAAGCTGGAGAATAAGCTATTGTATAATTTTGGTTATTGCAATAATGTTCGTTATTCTTCAGCTATTCCTGAGCTATTCTATAGCTATTCTTGAGCTATTCTCCAACTTTGAGAATAACTATTCTCGTGCTTAAATATTGGTGCAATGAAAATTTATTGTATTCCCGAGTTATTCTCAAGCTATTCCTATTCTTGAGCTATTCTTTGTTGGTGCAATCCGGTGCAAGTCAAATGAAAAACAATCGGATCTTTTCCTGCTTAATATTGAATCAATCAATAAATTTTAAATTAACTGAAGTTTACCAAAAATTGCGTTTGATTAAATTTGAATTTTTACATTTTGCCTTCGATTTCTTGTTTGAGAAAACATATCCAAAATCCGAATCAAACTATTTTGCGCGTACAAGTGCGCTATGTACTACTATGCCGAGTTTTAGTCAAATCGGCAATAAAAGGACTACACTAGACCTAGGTGTGCCCAAGTGACACCTTTTTTGGACACTTTTGCCTGTGTAAATACACTGACAAAAGCACTAAACCAAAAGTTTTTTCAAGCTTTATTGTTTTTCCCTGAGGTAGAGGTGCCTGGGGGGAAGCGAACTTTGATTTTTTGACCTGGGTATCCCTTCTTAAATCCATGTATTATTTTAATACTGCTTAAAAGCCAAACATGTGAGCTTTAAAATGATGCTTAATTTGAGTAAATCGTTTAAGCTTTTGCAAAGTTATGAGGTCAAAAGTCCACGCAGTCTAACACTTAATTCACTTAAACTCCGGGTGAAATCGGAGATTATCTTGTCCTATAATTAACACATAACGCTTGATCTAAATAATCAGCGTGATAGTCGCTAATTGACTTTGTGAACACAGACTAGATCAATTTAATTAATTTAATTAATTAACTAATCGTTAATCTGCGTTCATAAATTCTTTACGGATCAAGATCAACTTTAATC
Source organism: Trissonchulus sp. WLG1_4 (assembly GCA_030248245.1). Lineage (NCBI taxonomy): Eukaryota > Metazoa > Nematoda > Enoplea > Enoplida > Ironidae > Trissonchulus > Trissonchulus sp. WLG1_4. Next base: position 83,706 of record JASANF010007005.1, on the reverse strand, counting down.
TTGATCTGAATCTGTGAACACGACGTCTGATTACTATTAGATTAATTTCATTAAATAGCTATGATAATACACGTGCATATCAACTTGAATTTGTGAACGCAGACTAGATTAAGGACTTCAGCAGCAATGAATTTGTGAACAGAGTGCAGATTAACTAAATTCAATATATTTAATCTTTAATCCTTAATCTGCGTTCAGAAATTATTTGATCTAATTAATTTAATTCAGATAATCTAATTTGTGAACAGCCCCCTAAGCTACATAGTTAGTAACACTGCTATGTACTATTTGTGTTCGTTGTGTAAAAACTAACAGTGTTAGTTCCACATTGTTAAAATTTTTACTGAATCGGGATTTTTATGAGTATTCCGAAATGGAGTTAAAATTAGCTAAACATAAACTAAAAAAACTGACTTGTACTGAAAGTTTGGTCTCAATACAGAATAATGATGTTCAGACTCTGGTGTTTTCCACGCCATGACCTCAGAAACTGAAACTGAATTAGAATATGGAAATTAGAAAATTAATAGTAGCAATACAGCTAACTGAGTTTTGTATGTTCAAAAGCTATTCCAGCAGAGTTCAGAACTGAAGCCGGGTACCAAGGAATTGAATTATTTTATTCTTCATGGTTGCCTAGCGACGGAAGTCAGATCTTTGCAGAGGTTCAAAATGTTTCTGGCATGGCACTATTTAAAGGTTGATTTTTCGAAAAAACTACCAAGTGCCGTGACAAACAGGTTTGTCTGCTGAGTGAGAAGTTACTGCATTGTGACGCTGGTTTTGAGTGCGGTTTCTGAACCACGGGTTTGGAACATTAACTTTCGACGTTTACAAAAAAAGTTTATTCAAAATACAAAAGTTTAAAAGTCATATCTTTTTGAAGTTTATTCAAATAAACAATAGCGGTCTGCACTCACTACTATGAAGCAGTTGTTGACGCTCTGCGAAAGTGGTCAAATATTGGCTTTTTGTGAGTGCTTATCCGACATCCGTCCTCGACTGACGCCACGGTTTACAGTTAACTGATTTTATTTTCAGTTATATGCAATAACTGAAAGTAATCTTCAGTTAAGCGTAGAAACTGTTTTTGATTTTCAGATTTCAAGCATAACTGCAAAGCGACTATTCAGCTCAGCTGTGGGAGCATTTAAAAAATCAATAAATTCCACTATTTTATGTGCGTATTTGTATATTCACTCACATGTTTGTATACATACTTACTCACGCGCATACAGATACTGTTTTTGTACACGCTGACATTTTCGATCAAGCCTAAGAGTCAATTGATTATTGGCTGTCGGCCTACAACGAAACACTAAAGTCCTCCTGCCATTAGCTTTTTGCGCGGCCGCCTCAGCGGCCGTGCATACTAAATTTAGGTAATGCACTGAAACTGAAAATGCATGTAAATCATGCTCAGTTTCGGTGCATCACTAAAGCATGATGTGTGCCTGCTGTAGCGTAGCCAGCGCAAAGCAAATACATACATACGTTGGGTGTATGTGTTAGGTGTGTGTGTACTGTACTGTGTGACTGCGCGTGCTTGTCCAGTGTCTAGCCTACGTAATATAAACGAGAATGCAAGGTTGACAATCGATATTGATTATCGATGTAAATTTTCGCAAATGTGTAGAAACATAACAGCACATGAACGTTGCTGATGCAGACTACAGTGCTGAGAAGAACCAATTGTTGTTTTGTCTTATTAAATTTCTATGTACTGGGATAAGACTTTTCGACTGTTGTATCGAGTATTACAGTCGTCTAGAAGACAGAGTAAGTAAGTATACAAATACAGTCATAGTTTATTTTTTACCTTTTTCGCAAATTTGTATGCCAAAAAGTTGAATTACATAGTAATCTATTTTGGAGATACAAAATTCTTGTACATAAACTGAAGTAGAACGTAATCGTCAAACAGAAGGGTAATATTCTGAAAAAGAGTTGAGCTCCCATTCGAATAAAGCTGACACTCTGCGTATTATCAAGAGTTCATAATAAGAAGAGTATGACACTCTTCTGGATCCCAGCTTGGCCGCCGCGGACATGCTGCGACCATTATCTCCCGAAAAAGGCCACAACTGTGGGGGGGGGGGTACCCCCCTACACGAATGAAGGCATAGCCCTCAGTTGTGGGGGGGACCCCCCCACGAATCAGACCATAGGTCTCAAACGTGGGGGGGACCCCCCCCCACAAATGAGGGTATACCCTCAAATGTGGGGGGGGGACCCCCCCACGTTTGGTGCAACCTAAAAAATGCCCCGGAGACGCCCCGCCGCCACTTTTTGAGGTAAAATTTTGTTCCTAGGGGTATTTTGAGGTGCTGAACTCGAATCTGGGGCTCATTTTTGTCACCGCGGACATAGCTGACCCCCACAGGCTACAGTACCAACTTGGGGTCATTTTTTCAAAAATTGAAATTTTTCATGTTTAAGTGTTATTTTGGCCCCAGAACACGAATCTGGACTCCGGATTCCGGAGTCCACTTCCATCTAGGATCCTCTTAGACTCAAATATGTCAGGCGGCTCTCTTTTCCATACTACTATTCGCTACACCGTCGAGGCAGCAGATATTTACGAGGCTTTGGTACAGATATGTATGCATGCAGGTACGTAGAATTCTTACGGTAGAAAATTTTTTAACAGTTTTTTGGTGAAAAGCGCATTCTAAGGGTGGATTTCACGAAGGTGGTTTTACTAAACCATGGTTTTACGTACGTTTTCATATGATTTGCACATAATTTCATTACGAAATGTCGCCTGATTCGTTACGAATTTCGTAGATTTTCTTCAACCATGGTTTTAGCTCAGCTGAAATTTTAGCAAAACAGAGACCTGCTGTGCTGCAGGTTTCAAATTTCAACTGCGCTAAAACCATGGTTTAAGAAAATCTACTAAATTCGTAACGAATCAGGCGATATTTCGTAATGAAATTATGTGCAAATCATATAAGAACGTACGTAAAACCATGGTTTAGTAAAACCACCTTTGTGAAATCCACCCTAAGGGTTTTTTGTGTTCCTGAATATTCTGATCCTTGGAAGTCCAAATAAATAAATTTTTGGGTTTTTTCTTTTATTCACCCCACAGTCCGAAATTTGAAATTTACTGAACCGTTTTTCATAATTTTGGCACCGGTTGACTTCTCTTGACTGCATAACTTTGAGACAATTACAAACATTGCCAGTAGGCCACAACGGGTTTGCCGACTGTAAGTCGGACACTCTATTCTAGCCAGAGGACCTTTTATTCTAGGCGAAGGACCCTCTATTCTGGGTGAAGGACCCTCTATTCTAAACAGAGGACTCTCTTTTCTAGGCACGGGACGCGCCATTTTAAGCAGTGGACCCTCCATGCTTAGCAAAAGATACTCCATTCTTGGCACACAACCCCTCATTGTAGCCGCCGTAGTAAAGTCCAACACGGTGCGAGGCAAAAATGGACTCTAAAGTTCGTGTTCCGCGAATCATACCACACCTAACACTACCAAAATCTCAGTTTCGAAAATTTCACGCCTTAGGACCTCCTAGAGGGGGTACCCTGAGGGGGTTACAGGGGGACCCAGGAGGGTCCTAGGCAAAAATAGACCTCAGATTCGTGTTCAGGGCTCAAATTACCCCGAGAAACAGCAAAATCACAATTTCAAAAATTTGACCCCTTTGGCCCCCTAAAACATGGTACCCTGGGGAAGGGGGCTTGGCGAGGTCCACGAGGGCTCTAGGCAAAAATGGACCCCGGATTCGTGTTCAGCACTTCAAAATACCCCTAGGAACGAAATTTTACCTTAAAAAGTGGCGGCGGGGCGTCTCCGGGGCATTTTTTAGGTTGCACCAAACGTGGGGGGTCCCCCCCCCACATTTGAGGGTATACCCTCATTTGTGGGGGGGTCCCCCCCACGTTTGAGACCTATGGTCTGATTCGTGGGGGGGTCCCCCCCCACAGTTGAGGGCTATGCCTTCATTCGTGTAGGGGGGTACCCCCCCACAGTTGTGGCCTTTTTCGGGAGATAATGGTCGCAGCATGTCCGCGCTGCTAGGCCACAAACGAGTACAGTGTCACACTCTTGTGATTATGTACTCTTGGTATTATCTGTACCCGAATTAGAAACATTTAGTAACATGCCGCGCTTAATTTTACCGATACGGTAAAATAATACTGATTGACATCATGTGAAAATATATAAGCTCGTCAACAAAAGTGCTTGTTCTTGTCCAATTTTCACCCTCCCTTAACACTAACAGCTTCCGTGGAAGTGTGCAGCGATTTTTTAGCCTTTGCGGCTCGTGATTCACTGTCAGCCACACAAAACTAGGTGGTAAACTCTTAAAAAAGAAGCAATATTATCCGATAACAAAGCTAGATAATTTAATGTAAAAAAGTGAAAGTGAGTTTTATCATTGTTTTGCGAGGATTTTGGTTTTAAAATTTAAAAAAAAATATCGTACAACAACATATGTGTAGGCAGTAATGCGTGCTACATTATACCAATCAAATTTAATTTCAAATTTATTCTGGATTTAAAAGTGGAGTCGGAGTCAGTTGATTCCGAAGTCAAAGTATAGATGGTGCATGCTTTGACTACGAAATCAAGCGACTACGAGTTCGCTATGACACCGGAGGCTGTAGTTAGCATTTTGGCTGTACTGTCCTAACAGCAATTTAGTAGACTGGCAGTAACTGTGTAGAAATGAAATCATATCTACTTATGAATGTCAGAATAGCTGAACAAGAAATTAGCATTTTTAGAGAAATAACTGAAAATATTTTCAGTTAAAGTTATTAGTTACAGTTAAGTTAACTTAACTGTAACTGAACTGATTAGATTTTGGCGAAATTAATTGATAACTGAACTGATTTAATCTTCAGGTAATCAGTTAACTGATTAACTGAACTGAAAACATCCCTAGCCACAGCCAATCAGCGTCTAATATAAGATAAGAACCTTTGAAACTTTTGCAAACAAGCCCAATCTGCGGCAAAAGCTTCAGTAAGCGTTAAGCATTCTTTTTCAAGTAAACTGACCAGCGGTCATTTAAAACCTGTTGTGCAGCGGTATCTCGTTATACGATAAGCCTTCCTGGGGCCGGTGCTTAAAATGGCTTTTATCGCCTTCAGATGAAATATTGCATAAAATATTGCACCTTACTTAAACTTTGAATTAAGTTGTTTGGTAAGTAAAATTTTCGTGTAAATATATAAACCAGGGGGACACAGAAGGTTGGTACAAAATGCAATCAAAGTAACAAAAGTGTGTCTCCTGAGGAAGAAAAATTTATTTATGATTTATGTTAACTAGACAAATTTTCAATAATTGGTAAAATGAATTATTACAAACAGCAATGTTGATTCAAAAAATTCAACCGAAACCCGGGATCGAACCAAGGACATTTAGATCTATAGTCTAACGCTCTCCCAACTGAGCTATTTCGGCTACGATACACGATAGATAAAAATCGTTAACAACAACCTATCTGCAAACAAGTACGTCTTCCGAGTAGCCAGTTTTTATATCAAACATACTTTGTAAAGATGACTTAAATACTTTAAACTGTGTATAAAGTCAAAAGTAATTTCAAATAGCTTACTGTTCCAATGGAACAGATAACGCGGCATTTTTCAAAGTGAAACTATGAAAAAGGTAAGGGCAAATTTGTCTTCTTCCGAGGTGGTTCAGACAAAAACCCGCTTATGAAGTATTACGTTCGGGCCGTTTATAGACCGTATTTCATGCCTCATGGTAGCGGAATGAGCATTCAAACCGGGAATCTCACGGATACTCAGTTATGATGACGCACTTGCACTGAGGTTTCACTTCCACTACTGCCTCAAGTACAGATACGTACTTACTTACATAATACATAGTACGTACTCAAGACTTCAACTATTTCAGCTTTGTCACGTTTTGCACTTTCAAATTATTTAAAAGCGAGCACAAATACATGAATAGATTGATTACATTCTCACCAAGACTATCAAGAACAGTCTCAGAGTGACTACGCATGAACGAGACAATGAACTTGATATGTGTAAATCTCAAACATTTCATACTAATCAGAAAATTGACTTTGTACTTATATTAAGCACATAAACGCTTCATTAGGAGTTTTGGTCAGTCTTTAATGAAAATAATTTTTTTGATGCTAGTCTTTCAATTTTTGTAAACTTTCTCGATTTTGTGGGGCTAAACTTTTGGCATTGGTCACAGTTATGTGGTATCACCCCAAGCCACGCCGCTCAGTTGAAGTTCATTGTGACTGCCAGCATAATCATACTATCAATCAATAATAATCAGCGCTGAGCGAAACCGGTTTCTCGCTGATTGCACAAGGCTGATGTGAATGTGCATGTGCACAAGCTACAACAACACTACAGGCAGTACCTGAGATTTTTCTTCGTTACAGACACTGCCCTAATGTTGTGTATACGCGGCGGCTGAGGCCGCCGCGTAAAAATCTGATGCTCTGTTTGTAGTTTGCGTTCAATGTTAAGGTTGACATATATATAACATTTTTTGTTGTAAAAATATGTTTTGAATTCTATTCGCAATTTAAGTTTTTAAGTTTAATATCACAATTTCTGTTCAGTATTAATGATTGATCACACAAATCCTCAAACTGTCACAACAAAATCAACGATAGTGTTTTATTGGTAACAGCACATTTATTCAGACTCTTATGAGAGCTGGTTGGCTCAGACGGTTGCGCGTTAAAATCTGATGTCAGAGAGTTCGATTCGTCCATCACTTTTTTTGCGTTCCATAATCTCTAATGGTATTCCACTTAAACTAGATGTTTTTACTGCCCATGTAATTCAACACTGAACCCATTCAAACTAACGTATAACAAGCCCAATCTGCGGCAAAATCTTCAGTAAGTATTAAGAATTACGTTCAAGTAAGTTGACCAGCAGGTCAGCTAAAACCTGTTGTGCAGCAGGTAGGTAATTATTTTATTGTAAAATGTGTATGCAAAAGTTCAAAGCGTTTTTATCTTACAATAAGTTGTTTTTGCAAAAAGATGTTGCCAACAAAATTATTTGTTCAAAATGTACGTAAGTCGTAAACCTACAATTACAAATAAAAATACACTCACTCAAACAAAAAAATTGAAAATCTTACTTAAATATGTATAAGTTCGTTACCGAGGTGAGGTCGAGGTGAGCCGTTTGTGACGGTTCAGTGGTCACGCTAACTATTCACGATCACTGTTTCAAGAGACACACCTTTAGCAACATGGAATTTGTTGGTAAATGGTAAGCACCCACGGTGCTTAAACGCATGCATGAGATTATCGACTTGAATTTAAGTTTATTGCACTTAAATTGAAGCTGAAGCTCGTTTTTTATGTTCAGTCAGACTGACTATTAGCAACGTTTTACATTTTAGTTGAATCCGCTTCGCAGCAACTGTTTGTATGTGGCCGATTAGTTCAGTTGGTAAGGTGTCCGATCCATAAACGGAAGGTTGGTGGTTCGACTCCACTCGGGCAGTTTCTTTTTAAATATTTTTTACCGGACGCTGACATTTCGGTCTTCTAGCAGAATACAGTCGATTAACTTAAGGGAAGCTGCACAGAATAAAGCGATAAATACACTGTAAATCTAGGTGACACACGCACATACACACACGAGCTGATGTTAAACATGCAGACAGACGCAATTCTTGCACAGTTTAGTGTTATACTGCCAAAATCAAAATTAAAGACCTGTTGTGCTGTGGCACAACAGGAAAAACACTGCAAACCACATGTGACGCCCGCGCTGTTAGACTGAAGCACAGGTTACACAAACCAACTGACAAAAGGTGAGCACAAGCTCAGTGTTATTGTCCAAAATCAAAATTAAAGACCTGTTGTGCTGTGGCACAACAGGAAAAATGGAACGGTAGCCGGTGCATGTTTTAAATTTTCCATTTCCCCAGTGGCCACTCCCGAAACTTTCCTTACTCAGGGACAGGCGTTTATGCATTTTCAACATCCATTTGACACTGACTGAAAACCAGAATTCTTCAAAGGCTATGTCGTATGATTGATTTATACTATTTTTTCGCAAAACGCGTTCAACTGCTACTACTTCTCTCAAAATCGACCTAGGCTGAAGGCTCTACCATTTCTGCAGAAAAGTGCTCACCACCAGCAGCAATGGACAGTCGTTCACGAAGACTACCCCACTTCATGAATGGCAAATGGTATCTGTCTAGTGAATCAAAAGACATCGTTATTTGTCACATTATTTTTGATGCAGCGATCGCACATAGCTCGCTAGTCGTTTTTTACACCAGTAATGTTATGGTCACTGCAGTTGTTATCGAACACAGTGCCGATGTGACATTACCAAATTACAATATACGATTTCCACTGACTTAATCTATTCAGACAGTTTTAGTAATAATCAAATAGTACACTGAGGTTACGCACTTTGCATTTTATCTTGATTGTGTATTATTTGCAGTTTATTTTAGGGAATTGAAATATTAAACTTTGCAGTAACGAAACCTGAATCTACAATTTCATAGTGGGGATGGGGAATCAAAAGACTTCCAGGCACAGCTAACCGAATCCCTCATACGCTTCTAGGTAAGCGAAATAAATGCTGATTAGGTGTTTTTCAGGGGGCCGCGTATATACTATATCCAGAATCTTTTGAGTCCGAATAAGCTAACCGAATCCGAATCTGGAAGTCCTTTGTATTTTTGGGTAGGTCGGATTTCCTACGTTAAATGACACTAGAAAGGTAGGTAGCTCAGTCTTGCTCACAGGAGACGGAAAGATGAAGGACAGCAACCGTAACCAAGCAGAACGCAAAAGTTGGCAACCGGTGAGGTGTTAAATTCCCGAACTTCTGACTGGAGATCAGATGCTCAGTAAATGCTTAGCGCACAACCACCTGAGCCAACCGCCTTGGTTGTTTAGCAGTTTATAAGATCTTTGCTACGACTACCAATTTTGGTTACCATAACTGATTACTAACTTACATTACTGATGCCAAAACTGAAAATAAGGCTCTTTTACTTAATTAATAATTTCTTTTTAAGCTGTTTTTGCTTCTTCTAAATTTCGAACATCGATTATATAAACACAATTCAACTACACTACCTGTACCCATGCATGAACGGTACACTAAAATTTTATGTTTCGCTGGTGCATATTATCTAACTTTTTCACAGTTTATCTTGTGGATTGTTGGTCCAGTGGTATGAGTCTCGCTTCGGGTGCGAGAGGTCCCGGACTCCTGGGTTCGACTCCCGAGCTCATTTTTTTCTTCAGCATTTCTGAAAAAATTAACTTGATCTTTTTTTGCCAAGAACTTGCAAGTCTATTTTTAAACTTTCCTTAATATTTTTTCAGCAATAAATTTTTTAAACAATTGCCAATATCCTTTTTTCATTGAAAGTGGATGTAAGTATTAAATTTACCTACAGCTCGTGATTCTTGAATTCAAGACCCCATTTACAGCAAGGCTTTGGGGCAACTCAGCAGTAAATTAGTGCGGAAATTAGGACTGAAAATCACTTATCCACAAATAATTTCTGCGTGTAATATTTCCTCTGGAATATTGACACTCAATCCTCACAATTTAACACCTTCTCGCTCAGCAGAATAGCTTGGTTATACAGCAACTAGCGAGCGAAGTATTATCAACGTGACAGAAATTCCATAGACCGCTATTTAATGGTTTAATGGTACACTAAAAGGACTAAAATTTACCCAGTTAAGACTGATATTGACACATTATTGCTGTCTACATTACTGCTGTAAATAGATGGTTACGATGACATAAATTTCGGTGAGAAGTCACGGTTTACTGTTTGCTCTGTAGCTATTTGCAAACAAATGTTTTGTTATACAGTATCCGTTTAATGTTCGTCAGCCGTCTAAACGTAAGCTTTACTCAATATTTGGTAAAACTTTTTGTTTATGTGTTCACAAGCCAGTATGTATGCATATATAATTGTAAATTAAAGGTAAAATCTGGTGCATTTTTGGAGTTCTGAACCATAAAGCCCGGTTCATACTCGTCCTTTTCCTTGTCCCTATCGTTTTGTCCTTAAGCGATTCCAAGAAAACTGCCTGGCCAAATAAGCCAACTTTTCACATGAATAAAGCTTGGGTCACTTGCAAATCGTATGCAAAAAATTCGCCAGAACGCTTGTGTCAATTATTCACAGTAGCTGACCAAAATTTGCCCTTGTCCCTGTCCCTGTGTTCTTAAGGACAAGTATGAACCGGGCTTAAGACGACTAGTTGTAACTAAAAATTCGTTCCCACGTTTGAAAAGCCAGACAATTTTTTCGGGGTGTGGCAAAGATGCTACGTAGACGAGATGACCACGGTGCAAATGACGCATTTGCGATGTGACTGACGTGACCATTGATATTTTGATTCAAGACAGTTGTGAATGTTTTTAAATCACATACTGTTGTCCAAACTCTAAACACAAGGAGTAAGAAACTTAGAAAATTCGGCAAAAAATTATTGCCAACTGTCATAAACAGCGCCTTAAACCACTTGGTTCCGTTTTTATATTGTAAATATGTACGTAGGTTCACGCAACGTGTATAACATAACACATATGTTTATTGCACATAACAATTATAGCCAAATAACAGGCATAGTGACAATAATTGGCCGGTAATGGGCCTGGGCGAGCGGCCTACTTGATTTTGAATCAAATGCGTTAAAACTTTAGCCTGAGAACCCTGAGCTGGAGGGGGACGACCCCTTGCAAGTTCTCAGCCTAAGTTTTTCTTTGAAACTTTTATCAGAAACGCTAGTTTGTTTAAACCGACATTATTCAACTGAAACGAGGCAGCTGACTGACTGCTTCTCAGCAGTAGCAGCAGAACAGATATTACAGTACGCAAAACAAAAATTGTAATTATTCCAACTAACCAAAACAGAACAGACATAAACACATCAGTAATACTTTTCGCACGCCAAAATGGTGGCATTACAGTTCAACAGCGTAGAATAGTAAACAAAGAAAACACACATATTACCAAGAGTAATTACATATAGTTATTGACAGGAGTGCAAACCATTAGGTTACGACACTATTAAAGCGATCTGAAAGAACTGCAACTAAATTCAGCGACTTCTAGAAAGTTCATACCTTCTTTAAAAGTGGCCACAGGCTATTCAGGCAATCAAATAAATAAATGTAGTGAAAATTGTAATAAGTGCACTCATCGTTTGCAGTCGAGAAAGCCGAGTTTAAAGGAGGAAAGTGTGGTAGCAGAAGTCAACGTCCGGATGGCTCTATAACTATTCCGACCCCACTATGAACTACAGTAGAGATTTTATGTTGCTCTTTTGCAAGAAAATTTGTTTTAGAGCGAAGCGCGCGTGCAGTTTGCGCGCCACTACACACACAGACAAGAGAGCAAACAGCAAATCAACAAGTGAAAGTTTGGTGAAAAATTGCAAATTTGCAGCCTGTTGCTAATTAATTCGAGACAATACTTATTCGTTGTCCGTATTCTACGGCAAATAGGGCATGTTGCTGTCTCAGCATTTTTTAGATAAAATTCAGAGTCTTTGAATTCTGGCTGAAATTATCTGAATTTTCCTTGAAGTTCTCAAAAAAATATCTAAAATTCCTCTCAATGTCTGCAAAATGTCTTTGAATGGAAAGGGTAAGAGATATTTGAAAAATCTACAACCGAAAAAATTTTACAAAAAATTGTAGATTCCTGGTTTTTTGGTGCTAGGTCAAAAGTGCCTTTGTTTTGATATTGATTCCACAAGATTGTAAACTTTATTCTGACAGCACTTAAGGGGGTAGTGTCGTGAAAGCAGTCGATTTTGCGCGATTATAAAACTTTTTCAGTAAAAGATAGGTCATTGTTCTTTATAAATTCTAAAAATATGTTTCAAGGCAAATATTTTTGCCAAGTTTCCGAAAAAATGATGCAGCATACAGTTAGCAGTGAGGTCGCAAAGTCGGAAAAATGACGTTTTGAAATCCTATTCACATTCGATAATTTCGTCACAATTAAAATACTTTTTGTTTAAATTCTTTACACAAAGTAAAAGCACATATGCTCTAGTTTATGCACACAAAATTTAGTGCAAATTGCTTGAGTGGTTGTGGAGTACTGCCTGTCTGAACTGTGAAACTGTGCGTAACCTGTAAAGTACTCACAGCAATAATGATAAATTGTAAAAAATTTAGACACTTATTTTGAAATCAAAAGAAAAAAAACGAACCTTTATTTTTCATTTTTTTTAATCGTGGTAAAAAATTGTGCGTCAAAACATTACATGTACTTCACAAGCTGGCCAATCTGATATCTGGCTTGAATGTTTGAACTTTTATGTCTCTATTGTGTGATGTCTGGCTCACAAATGGTGATTGGTTACAAATATTGGTAGATATTGGTAGTCCAGTGTCTGGCAGTATTTATTCGACACCATATGGCATTTCACTAGTTTCTCAGTGAACGTATAATTTCAAAGCTAAAAGTTTTCATTTTGCAGCCTATGAGCAAAACTGCTTTGGCGACCCTACCACCTTAAACACGCTTACAGAAGAGAACTGTAGAACGGATAAAACCGTTTCTGAAAAAATACAAAAAGTTTCTCACTGAAGGCTAAGATTTTAGGGGATCACACAGAAAATCTCAGAAATGTATATCATAAAATCGTGTCACTCAATCCGACGGTGCAGCTAAAGGGGCGACATCTATTTTGGGGCTAGAGATCAGATTGGGGGCTTGGCTGACGATGGGAGTTCTATATTTTTATCAAAAAATTGGGTAGGAAGCGGTTTATGGCCAAAAACAATTCCCCCCCCCTGTCGAAGATTTACCCAATCTGACAGTCTAACTTCGGTAAAAAATCTGCAAATTTGTGTTCCAAAATATTTTGTCCAACTCCAACAATTTTTGAAAAAATTCAACTTGAAAAGTAGGGCTGTCCAGTTTACCAAATTTTAATGGTCACAGCCCCACTATTTTGTGTCGCGTTTATTTTACATATATAACTATTAAGCCCTAAATTTGTGCTTTAGAAAAGTAGTTATATTTGTGTGAGAATTGAGTGTTGTGGATATAAATATTAGTGTAACCTTGAATATGAATATAAATAAATGTTGTCTGGCTTAGGCTCAATTTTTTATAATTAAATAAACAATTTAAACAAATAAACAACAATAAACAACAAACAAACAGCTTTAGTTAAGTTTTGTCTATATACGGCACTTGCCTCAAACTGTTTTTGTCTCAGATTAGGCTTAGGTTTTACCTCAGGCTTAGGCTTAGGCTCAGGGCTTAGCTTCGGTTTAGGCCCGTATTCACATACTAACACTAACACTAACCCTAACGCTAACACTAAGTTTAGTGTTAGTGTTTTTGGAGCACTAATTTGTATTCGTTAGTGTTAGTGTTTGGTTTTTAAGTGTTTTTACACAAGAAGAAAGAAAGACTCTTAAAATGGTCTAAAACCAACCTAAAAACACTCTAAAAATTTTAAGAGTGAATTAAGAGAGCAAGTTAAGACTATTTTAAGAGTGAATTGAGACTGTTTTTAGATTATTTAAGACTGTTTTTAGATTATTTAAGGCCGTGTTTACATTGAGCTTTTTTTCAGCTGCTCGAGCAGCTGAAAAAAGCTGCAGCTTTTTTATAGCTGCTCGAGCAGCTGGAAAAAAGCTGGAGCAGCTGAAAAAATGCGGATAAGTATGGCGGTCACTACAGACTAACTGCTCCGTTGTCATGACAACGCTGCAGTTCCAGCGTTTTCAGGGTTGGCAGTCTCGGTCTCGGTCTCGTAAAAAAACCCGAGACTAGGCTGGTCTCGGTCTCGGTCTCGGTCTCGGTCTCGGTAGGAAAACCGAGACCTGCCATAGGGTGGTCTCGGTATTTCAGATGAGGCTAGAAGTTTTCAAAATTTTTTACGATCACGAAGATTTTTTTTACGATTTAAGATTCCAAATAGAATGCCAAGCATGGAATGGTCAAAACTGTCTGCTGCAGAAGAATGTCAGTTCACGGGCAAACTAACTTCAAGTTTAAACTTTGTACATCAAGCTATTAATTAAAGTTTGAGCTACATAGAATGGGTTGTCTGACTTAGCGATATTGCATTTGTATGTGGAACCACTCAAGCATAATGTTAAACAGTATATAGAAATACTGACCATCATTTACCAAACAGTGCTAACTTCGTAGTTGATTTGTAACTAAAAATTTGCTGGTTTCAGCAACGTTACGAAGCGCGAATTGGGTGGCAGTTTAATTGAATTTCTTGAGCCCCAACCTCTCAACGCATGTCAAAGCATTAAGTATCTGAAAAAACCTAGGCACAATCAAATGCTTTTTGGGCTATGGAGTGGTTGAGGCATCAAACCTTCCCCCCACCTAACTGTGTCAGCTGGAGAAACTTTTCTGGTCCGTGATGATGCTCCTATTAGCACTTCTGATAGTAGCACCACTGCACCAGCACGGACGATTCTACGCTGGCACCTGAGTCAGACTGTCAAAGTGCAAATATATGTATGCAATGCACTATAAAACACACTGTGGTATGCGAAGAAGTGTGCGAAACTTTTAAAACATTCCAAAAGTTGACAGAATTGCGGAAAAATAATCCTATAGTCCGGCTGTCAATCACCTACTCTCATGCTTGCGGTCGTTTACAATGTTAAGTTTCTCGCAACTTCGCAAGTCATACACTCATAAACCTAACCTGATGGTCACTTTTTGTAACTTAATCACTATTTTTTCACATTTCAAAGTATTTCAAATTTTTAAAATTGAAACTTGAAAAAAGGACCCCCAAGGGCTGGTCTCGGTCTCGTAGGTCTCGTTTGGGTGGTCTCGGTTGCTTGGTCTCGGTCTCGGTCTCGGTTGCAAACCCGAGACTTGCCAACCCTGATAGGAATGGCTTCTGCAGCGGGTTCAAAATTTTTTACGCAAAAAGTCACTTATTTGCAACCAAATTTTTTTTACGATTTGGTAAAAAATGTTTTGTTTTTCTCAAAAATTAAAAGCCCAAACAATGTCAAATTTATTTTCGGTTTATTAGGGCAAAGTTTGCTTTAAACACTTTTAATAAAATATATATATATATATATATATATATATATATATATATATATATATATATATATATATATATATATATATATATATATATATCATATATATATATATAGCAGGGTTGGCAAGTCTCGGGTTTGCAACCGAGACCGAGACCGAGATCAAGCAACCGAGACCACCCAAACGAGACCTACGAGACCGAGACCAGCCCTTGGGGGTCCTTTTTTCAAGTTTCAATTTTAAAAATTTGAAATACTTTGAAATGTGAAAAAATAGTGATTAAGTTACAAAAAGTGACCATCAGGTTAGGTTTATGAGTGTATGACTTGCGAAGTTGCGAGAAACTTAACATTGTAAACGACCGCAAGCATGAGAGTAGGTGATTGACAGCCGGACTATAGGATTATTTTTCCGCAATTCTGTCAACTTTTGGAATGTTTTAAAAGTTTCGCACACTTCTTCGCATACCACAGTGTGTTTTATAGTGCATTGCATACATATATTTGCACTTTGACAGTCTGACTCAGGTGCCAGCGTAGAATCGTCCGTGCTGGTGCAGTGGTGCTACTATCAGAAGTGCTAATAGGAGCATCATCACGGACCAGAAAAGTTTCTCCAGCTGACACAGTTAGGTGGGGGGGAAGGTTTGATGCCTCAACCACTCCATAGCCCAAAAAGCATTTGATTGTGCCTAGGTTTTTTCAGATACTTAATGCTTTGACATGCGTTGAGAGGTTGGGGCTCAAGAAATTCAATTAAACTGCCACCCAATTCGCGCTTCGTAACGTTGCTGAAACCAGCAAATTTTTAGTTACAAATCAACTACGAAGTTAGCACTGTTTGGTAAATGATGGTCAGTATTTCTATATACTGTTTAACATTATGCTTGAGTGGTTCCACATACAAATGCAATATCGCTAAGTCAGACAACCCATTCTATGTAGCTCAAACTTTAATTAATAGCTTGATGTACAAAGTTTAAACTTGAAGTTAGTTTGCCCGTGAACTGACATTCTTCTGCAGCAGACAGTTTTGACCATTCCATGCTTGGCATTCTATTTGGAATCTTAAATCGTAAAAAAAATCTTCGTGATCGTAAAAAATTTTGAAAACTTCTAGCCTCATCTGAAATACCGAGACCACCCTATGGCAGGTCTCGGTTTTCCTACCGAGACCGAGACCAGCCTAGTCTCGGGTTTTTTACGACACCGAGAAAAACCCAGAAAATACCCAGAAAAAACCCAGAAGATACCCAGAAAAACCCAGAAAAAACCCAGAAAATACCCGGAAAAAACCCAGAAAAACCACAGAAAAAACCTAGAAAAACCCAGAAAAACCCAGAAAAACCCAGAAAAAACCCAGAAAAACCCCGGAAAAATCTTAGAAAACCCGAAGTATACCCAGAAAAACCCAGAAAAAACCCAGAAAATACCCAGAAGAAACCTAGAAAAAACCCAGAAAAAACCCAGAAAAATCCCAGAAAACCCCAGAAAATACCCAGGCAACATCCAGGAAAAACCCAGAAAATTCCCAGAAAAAACCCAGAAAGTGCGACTGGAAGGTAGAAAAAACCCAGAAAAATCCCAGAAATCAATAGAAAAACCCTAGAAAAAAACCAGAAAAAACCCAGAAATTCGACAAATGGAGTTAAAAAAAACCCAGAAAAAAAGCAAGAAAAAACCCAGAAAATTTTTTCGGGGTTTTTTCTGGAAAAAGTTTTCCTGTGCCTTAAATGCACACGTCAAACTTTTTTGATTTTCAAATTTTGGCTCTGATTAGTTTTTGTAGCCGCTCAAACAGAGCTAATTTTTGAAAAATCCAAAAATTTCAGATAAAATTTACATACTTTTTACAGATGTGAAAAACTAACTGAATTATCTCCGAAACTCCTGTAAGAAGTATCTGAATCTGAAATTTATCTGAAAAGCCAGTAACATTTTTTTAGATAAAATTCAGAGTCTCTGAATTCTGGGTGAAATTCTCTGAATTTCTCCTGAATTTCTCTTAAATTTATCTGAAATTCCTCTGAAAGTCTGCAAAAAGTCTCCGAATGAAAAGGGAAAAAACATCTGAAAAATCTGTAATAGAAACAAATTTACAGATAATTCAGATTCACTGGTTTTCCTGTGTATTCCGACTATTCACTTTCAAACACGTTTAGAATTGAGAAAACACGGGTTTCCTAAAAAAATTGCGAATTCTTCCCTCACTGAGTATTCAGATTTCGGGGTTCACAGGAAAAAAATCAGTACAAAATTCATACAACAAAAGTACAAAAATTATACAAAAATGTACAAAAAATTTTGTGTAAATTTTGTAATTCTACCTTAGCAAGTTTGTATAAATTTTGAATAAGTTTTGTACCTTTGAGCAAGTTTGTACAAATTTTGAATAAATTTTGTATAATTTTGTATCAGAGGCAAGTTTGTATAAATTTTGTACAAATTTTGTGCAAATTTTGTACTTCTTGTTCAAACATTTTTGTATGATTTTTGTACAGTTTTTGTACAAATTTTGTACTTTTTCAAAAAAATTTTTGGGAAGTTTTTTACTGATACTACAGGCATCAGGCTGCCTAAATGTCTCTAAAATGGCAACTAAAACCACAAAAAAATTTCTCAATTTTTGTATAAAATTTGTACAGTTTTTGTACAAACTTTGTACTTATTTTGTATAAATTTTGTACAAATTTTGTATAAATTTTGTGCCTTTTCAAAAAATTTTTTGAAGGGGGCCGCGTAAAAACTAAAACGAATACAGTAGCTACTTACGTAACGCTAATGATTTGAAAATACTGTAACAAAGAAAAGTAAATAGTCATTTCTTGAGGGGTTGTTGATCAGGGGTTAGCGTTGTTTAGGGGTCGACTTCAGTTATTAAAGGTCGCAGGGATAGGCTAACTACCTTTATTTGTTACGTTTCAATAATCACCTAGGGGACTCAAGTCATAGAAGTAGGTTTTTAATGGAGTAACATTGGTTATCGGCATACAACATAATAAGCGCACAACAATTTGCAACAATAATAATATCGGCAATTATAACAATATATACGTCTCCGCAAGTCCCGTCTCAACTCCTGAATCAGCTCGCTATCAGTCTCTCACTCTCTCTCAGTCTCTCCTCTCCTTAACCACGCGACACTCTTTCGATTCCAACTTTCACCGTTATCACTACTTCTCAACCCAACTTCTCACTTTTCGACCGCTTCTCTCACACACCACCGACTCTCACCCGCTCTCACTCTCACACTGACTAATCACAAAATCGGCTTCACCAAAACAACAGTCATTAATAAAACTTTTCGGCTTACTTTGAAGCCAACTAAACATACGGTAGGTAGGGTGGGTAGTAATTTGAGAATTGGGGGAAAGTTTGAGTTTAGTTTTAAAATGATAAATTTTTAAATTTAGAATAATTAATTTTTATTAAATTTATGATAATTTTAAATAGGACTATGGTAGGGTGGACGTTCAAGCGAACGTCCCCGTTACACAGGGGGCCTTCAAAAAGCGAACGTCCCCGTTTGAAACAACATACTACAATACAATTTAGCAAAACAAATGGTCGGCAATAACAAGATATGACATAGGCAGTAATTAATATGTCACAAACAAAAAAATAATAACAACAAACAAACAAAATGTCTGGTAGTCCGGCAATGATGAATCATGAATTAAAAGTCCAAATGTTACTGTTCAATGTATCTATTGAGGGGTCGGCAATTTCGGGGGACAAAAATTGTGGGGATACCGTCCTCAGTTACATACAATGGCAAATAGGAATATAGCGTCAGTAGGGGTGTGGGGCGTGGCTCGAAGCCAGAAGGTGGAGCAATTGCCATTTGGGTTGCTGGTTGGGGGCAAGCGGCTGGGGGTGGCACTATCGGGGCCTGCTCTAATTGAGTAGAGGTGGTCTCGGGTGGCGGCACGTCCGATTGGGTCTGGGCCTGAGGCAGGGGCGGCGTGGTTGTTTGATTGGGAGTCGGCTCATCGCTGGGGGCTGTAGGTGTCGCAGGGGGGGCCGCGTGGCAGTCGTTGGGGAATTTGGGTGTTGTTGCGGGTATTTTTCGTGGCGGCCCGCATGGTGGGGAGATGAGCATCGTCAGGGGTTGATACACTGGGCCTCGGGGGGTGGTTGGACGCGGTGCCTCGTCCAGTGGTTTCGGCGCTGGGGCAGGGGCTGGGCGTTCTCTTCGGGGTCTGGCTGGCTTGTCGGCTTTATTAGGTGGGGGCGAGCGATGGCGGGACCTCGACCGTTCGTCGCACGGCGTGGTTCGCAGAAAGCGAGGCTGCTCGTAAGGGTTTTGCGACCAATACGGTTGCACGGCCTCTACTGCTGGCACTGCTGCTCCCCAGGACTCGTAGAGCGCTTGGGAGCCCGAAAGTCTCAGTTGCGTAGAGTCGCCTTCGAAAATCGGCTTGGAGGAGTGACGATCGGGGAATTCGAACATGGATACGTATTCCACGGCACTGTACTCGCATCCACTGTACTCGCACCAACAAAGAATAGCTCAAGAATAGGAATAGCTCAGAAATAAAATAAATTTTCATTGCACCAATATTTAAGCTCGAGAATAGTTATTCTCGAAGTTGGAGAATAGCTCAAGAATAGTTATAGAATAGCTCAGGAATAGTTAAAGAATAACGAACATTATTGCATTAACGAAAGTTAGAGAATAGATTATTCTCCAGCGATTCTCATGTAATGTGTAAGTTATTCCTGATCTAGACCAAGAATAGCTGAAGAATAACCTGATAACTTTTAGAAAAACTTACCAATTTCCATATTTTTAACATATTCATGTTTATTTAGCTTATATAATATTTATTTAGAGTAAAAATAACAAAACAAAAAAATTTAAAAATGCTCCAATTCGGGTTTCGTTCGCCATGAGGTTACTGACTGGGCCCAAGTCGACGTAGATTCGGTGAGCGCGAACGAGAAACAAATCTGCTCACACAACGAATCTGTAGGCGGGGCTTATGTTGGCTTATTCTCGACCTCAATTGGCTGTCTGCTAGGCTGTGATTGGATAACAATGATGCAGCCACATTTTTATTGGACAGCTGAAGAATAAGTTATTCTCCAGCTATTCTCGAGAATAGTTATTGTAGAGCTATTCTCTAATGGTGCAGGGGAGAAGTTGGAGAATAAAACCTCGAGAATAACTATTCTGGAATAACTCGAGAATAAGAATAGCTCGAGAATAAGTTGGTGCAATCGGCCGATAATCACACTTATTGATGTACAATTTCTTGCTTTGGTGTAGGTTTAAACGGCTGTCAAAATAGCAGTGGTCGTTGAGGTCAGCCGTTGAATCTGGTGTTCGGTGCCTCGGTGGATTGATTCTGAGCGACTTTTTATGGTTATCTACATACATGTAGCTGTTCTTTTTGCAGTCGTAAGCCTCAGTTGAATTAAAATGTGGTAAACCCAGTTTTCACTATAGAAGATGCGTAAAAAACACAACCGCACACACTCCTTTTAACTCGAGCAGCATAATAGAATTCTAGAATCAAAACTAAAGACCTGTACCTGTTGGACCGTGGTCCAACAGAAAAAAATGGATCAGTATTATACTAATCGAAATTTAGAAGCAGACT
Source organism: Trissonchulus sp. WLG1_4 (assembly GCA_030248245.1). Classification (NCBI taxonomy): domain Eukaryota; kingdom Metazoa; phylum Nematoda; class Enoplea; order Enoplida; family Ironidae; genus Trissonchulus; species Trissonchulus sp. WLG1_4. The sequence continues at coordinate 63,060 of JASANF010007005.1, read as the reverse complement.
GTAAGTACATACACCTATGTAGGGATGTTTTCAGTTAACTGCTAACTGATTCATTTTCAGTTAAAGTTAAGCAGTTACAGTTAACTGATAATAACTGAGAACTGAACTGCTCTGATTTTGAACAGCAGTTAAAAACTGATAACTTAACTGCACAGTTCCTAAAAGCAGTTAACTTAACAGTAACTGAACTGCTTCGGTTGTAAAAAACTGATTGAAATCAGTTAACTGATATTCTTTTCAGTTACATGCAATAACTGAAAATCATTTTCAGTTATGCGTCGAAACATGCATAAAATCCTTTGTGGCGTTCTGCTTGTTTACTTTTTGCAATAATTTTTAAGTTTTTGTCTCTGTAGAATTGTCGCTAAAAGCATTGAAAGGACAAAACGCCAATTAAATGAATGATCAGACTTGAATTTCCAGTTTAGAACCACTTAAGGTTCTGCCTGTTATTTCACTGTTTTATGTTTTATTCTATTCTGGGCATTGCTTTGCACCCATTCTTCCAAGAGTTCATGTCATTTACAGTTGCAACTTGGCAGTTGTTACAGAAGTTTAAAGTTTTCGTTATGAAATAAATGTTTGATCCCATGTTGACAAGAGGTTTTTTGTTTTGAGTAGATTCAAATATTAGTAATTAAATAGTTAATAATTAGAAGTTAATTAAGTTATAATTTAGTAGAAACTAGAAAACTTTAGCAAATATCGGGATTAGCGGAAAAAGAAACCAGCATTTTTAAAGAAATAATTGAAAATATTTTCAGTTAAAGTTATCAGTTACAGTTAAGTTAACTTAACTGTAACTGAACTGATTAAAATTTTGCAAAATTAACTGATAACTGAACTGATCTAATTTTAACCTAATCAGTTAACTGATTAACTGAACTGATTAAGATTTCGATAACTGAAAACATCCCTACACCTATGTACGTCGAACGTTATCACTCAACAGCAGTTCGTGTTCCTAATATTTAAAGACGCCTTGAGTTTTTAAGTAATTTTAACAAATGTGATCAAGACTCAAGCAAAGTTGAAACTTTGCATTACGTTTGCATCGAAATTAGAACCACTGCCAAAAAATAAAAGTAGTAGTATGCTGCGCTGAATTTTACCGATACGGTAAAATAATACTGTCTGTGGTCATGTCGAAAAACTCTACGCTCGTATACAAAAGTGCTTGTTATGTTGAAGAGTGGGTTCAAGACGGTAGCAGTACCAAACAAGTTTTCGTTTTAGGTTCAGTGAAGTCTCTGTGCGACAGTTGCCTTGCTTTTGTTTTGTCTGACTAAAATTAAGAGTGTGTTACCCTGACTTTTGTTTTGCGTAAGATTTTTGAAAACAGCAACTTTTATCCAGCTTTTGTTGAAAGTCAGTGGTCTAAATTTACTTTTCGCACTGATATTAATTTTCTCTACATTTTCAATTAAAAAAGTTATCAGGACGGTGTCGTTAGAAAATTTGAAATGTTTAGGATCTTCACAGCAAGTTTGAATTTCAATGTTTTTCTGCTAGATGTGAACGATTTTCGTAGCACGTAGGTGCACGATGTCCTTATGCTTACGTTCTAATGTCCGTCTAAAATTATTTCGTAATAAAATTATGTGCAAATCATGCAAACCGTACGTAAAACCAAGTCGAGAGTACATGATAGTGTTTCACTCTATATAGAAGTTTACGTAGAACATATGCATTAAAACTCAGCAGACCATTGGTAGATGATATTGATCTATATTAACATTAACAGAAATAATATCTCTAACAATACCTAATTTGATGGTTTGATAGTTTTGCACTTTTGTCGGCTGAACGGACATGCGGCTCTAAGTATGAATCGACCCTTAATAAGCCTATGACTGGTTTCCTGGATTTCTGAGGCCCAGAGGCCAGACTTGGCGCTAGTTGGCGCTGTACACTGTAAGAAAGCTTGTGCCAGTTTTATTTCCTGCTTTACTCCTTTTCCACTTTCCACATCTGTTTTTCACTGAAAACAGATTTAATTAGTTGTTTGTACCAAACATTTTGTGACAGAAACTCAGTATCAATTACTAATTAATCACACTGACTTAGTTATGATTAACAGATGAAATAACTCAATCATCAATTTCAAGGCGAAGTTTTATTAAATGTCAGCTCTAACGTCTAGTTAGCACAATTCTGTCTTGAGACACCATCAATGCATTATTGTAGTCAATGTCAATAAATTATATAGCTACTAATATTATTTTACATAGTCAATGTGATACATTGTGATCAATATTTGTGAGAAATACAATGTGATTTATTCATAAAAAGCACAAGTTACACATTCAATTATAGGTAACGAACGCGTGTAAGCGAAATCGAAATAGCACTTTTTGTGCTATAGCGCTTTTTCTATGCGCTACATGCGCTATATGCGCTATAAGCGCTATGGAATTTGCTATATGCGCTATTTGCGCTATAGCGCTTTTTGGAGATGTATATGCGCTATTTGCGCTGTATGCGCTATCGAAGGTGCTATATGCGCTATTTGCGCTATAGCGCTTTTTGGGGGTGCTCGCTATTTGCGCTATATGCGCTATCGAAGGCGCTATATGCGGTATTTGCGCTATAGCGCTTTTGGGGGTGCTATATGCCACCTAAATATATGCTATATTTGAACCACCCATTAGCGTTAAGCTAGATTGCTAGCTTAACGCTCTACCAACTGAGCTACGGTGGCCTATTGGTGTTTGTGTTAATTTCCCTTTAAATAGTGATGCTGATCTTGGATAGCGCTTATAGAACCTGAGGGTGCTATTTGCGCTATTTAGGCGCTATTTTGTGCTATTGGCTAATTTATTGACAATCTTTGTTTTTTTTAGTAAGTATACGGTACCTCAATAAATTAGAATAATTTTTAAATTATTTTTCAATTTTTGTTTGTGTTTTAGTCGACGATATAAAAAAATAGCGCATATAGCACAACGATAGCGCATTAAAGTGCTATAAGAGCGCTATTTTTTCGTAGGCTTAAAAATAGCGCTTATACCATCTGAGGGTGCTATTTGCGCTATTTAGGCGCTATTGTGCTATTGGCTAATTTATTGAAAATTTTTGTCCTTTTTAGTGGGTATACGGTCCCTCAATAAATTAGAATAATTTTAAAATTATTTTAAAAATTTTGTTAGTGTTCTAGTCGACGATATAAAAAATAGCGCATATAGCAAAACGATAGCGCATCAAAGTGCTATAAGCGCTATTTTTTTCGTAGGCTTAAAAATAGCGCTTATTGCACCAGATGGTGCTATTTGCGCTATTTAGGCGCTTGGACGCTGCTTAGACTTGATTATTATTATATTATTATGATTATTAACTCATTATTGCTTTAAACTATTTTTCGTTCTTTTTCTGCTTAACAAGTAAGTTATATATGTTTTTGGTTATTTCCTTTAATGATCTGTTTTTAGTAGAATATTAATATACTTTATTTACGAATTTTTTTATTTATTTATGAATCTTTTTACCCTTCTAGGGTTTCTTTTTGCGTAACCAATAGGAGCGAAGAATGGAAAGTTGTGTTGGGTAATTGCCTACAATTTTGACTAATAGGGGGGGAGGGGGGTACCTGTCGTAGCGTGTATAGCGCAAATAGCGGGGGGGGGGGTGGGGGGGCGTTTTTGAGCTGGAATCTATAGTAGCGCATATAGCGCAAATAGCGCCTAGGGGGGGGGTAAAATCTCGTGCTCGTGCACGCTTACACGCGACATCTACCCAACTATAGATCATCAGCGGTGGCATCACAGGAGTACTTTTTGCCGTTAGTGACAGGCAATAGTTTACCATAACATCCTAAAGAGTAGTCTTGAGCGTTGATCAAGTTTGGGGCTCTTGTTTTGCTTCGCTTCGATTCAGGAACGGTAACGGCTGAAACGCTAGAATTAATTTGCATATGAGTTTGACAACTGCGACCATAAACTCCGTGAGAAATTAGACGTTTGGAGCCGATCATGTAGAAAAAAATGGCTCTAAATTTGGTTCCCGTGAGAAAATAAATAATAAAGCTAAATGTCATATTACAGAAGAGTAGCAAATGCTGTATATCCTTTAGTGTCAGCGCTATTAATGCATTGCAGTTCAAGAACCAGTCCTTAAATAAACTTTCCATAAAGTAGTTGGCTGTAGGTAAACTATGGCACAGCAGGTACATCAGTATATAAGCGAACAGCATGGTAGTGCCCCTCACTTCTCTTCGCATGTTTGACGTACATTCTTGGCGTATACGTCGCATTTGATATAATGTCCATATAATTGAACCGTTCAAGAATACCAGTAATACAAACGGTATGGCAAAGTGACCGAGCATTCGGAAATAGAAGTAATATTCTGTGACTAGAGGTCGAACGGAACTAGGCTTAAGAGCTCCCTGCGTTTGTGACAAATCTAAGCTGAATTCCATAAAAGCGGGAATGTTCAAAATTAAGGCCATGGTAAAAACGCTGGCACTGACAACGGACATCCATTTGGGTTCCTTCAGAACAGTATGAAAAAACGGATGGCATAACGCGAGATACCGCTCGACAGAGGCCAAAATGACATACCAGGAACTACAAGTATAGTAGGTTTTCATCCAAGGGTAGCTGACAAACAGTATAACATCGTACGCAACGGGTTTCAGCACCCCGGCAGTGTCGAAATACCGGAAAAGACTGACGCAACTCTGATTTGCCCATAAAGTTATTGCAAAAAAGAAGTCGGAACAAGCCAAAGCCGTTAACACCACATTCATAGACACTTGTCGCATTTGTGGACGCGTAAATACGATGATATTGCAAATGTTCAAACTGACACTGACTAGGGCCAACAGACTGTAACAGAGGACAGCCATTGTTAGATGAAAGGATGATTGAAAATAACTGATGATCACCGAGTAATCCGGTCGATCGCAAGTATCGTTATTCATGGCTGCTTAATAATTGCTAATCATTGATTATTAATTAAATAACTGAATGTCAGATGATTATTTGGCATTTCTGAAATGAATAAATAAATAATAAAAATATATAAATTAAATAAATAAACATAATATATAAGTATGGTTGAAGTTTTTAGACTAGCTAAGTGATAGCTAATGCAAAATACGTATTTTCCTTGTATGCAAGTAATAATGCCAAATTTATTTGATCGACCATCGGGCATCGACCATTTGATTAATCCACCATCGGACGGGATTCACAATTTCACAGAAATTGAACTCAGCCTAAGTCATTTTATGTACACATAGAATTTGTCAACAAAAAATATTGAACCCCGAGACAAAAAGAAACGTATAATTTCATTACGAAAAAACTAATTTTAGGTACCAAGAGTACATTAGTAGTCACGAAAGTCACGCCACCTGTCTTTTCTTAGGGTTCAATAATTGTTAATCAGACTTTACACTGTTCTATTTCATTTGAAACTAACGTTTTGGATGGAGTCTTATCTTATGTAAGCACTTTTTTAAAGATTGGTAATCCCTGAGTAACTAATAATCATGAGTGCAAAAACTTCAGGCAAACATTAGATGCGGACCTGTGACCTCAGATTCAGGCAATAGCAGTTATTACGGAACACAGTTTATCTAGGCAGTCTCGCGAACTAATTGTGTCAGCTTAGACTACGGTACGGAAAAGTGCATCTTTGAGTTTTTCGACTTGAGCTAATTAGCTGAAGTAGGTACCCAGCAAACTCCTCGGTTGATCTATACACAAACGTGCTGTGAACCCTGAACAGTAAATGAGTACCAAAGGTAAAAGTCCGGAAGTTATGACAAAAGCATTTCCATAAAAACAAATTTGACTCATAAAGCTTGTTTCGCATGACGAAGGGATTCACCAGTTGAGCACAAAATTCTGACTGGGCCCGGTTTCATAAAGAATTAGTGATACTGATGTGACATTACCAAATGCTAAATGAGGTTTTGTTTGCGCGACAGTTGTGTTAGAAAGTTTCGCTACAGTTCACCATTTGCCAATATGCTGCCATTGCTGCACAATTTGTGTTAAAATTTCATGAAATTACAGCTAGTCCTTTATTTGAGTTGAAGAAAAATCGAAGAAAAAGAAAGAAAATTTTGAAAGAAAGAAAACCAAAAAAAAATTGAAAGAAAAAAATTTGAAAGAAATTGGCTTCAACTGCGAAATAAAGGCAATTAACAGCAGCTTTTTTATAACTTTGAAGGCAAATAACGTTCAATGCCTGCTTTAACACAACAGCTGTCCCCTGACCCGCCACGAAAAATGCAGTTGAAGAAACTTCAACCTTTCTTGCAAGAAAGAAAACTGCAAGAAAGAAATTTTAAAGAAAAAGAAAAGAAAATTGCACTGAAATAACGAACTAGCTGTAGGTTCATAAATTTATAAATCTGACCAGCTTACAAGTCATTCAATGGTTGGATATTATCAAATTATTTACTAATATATGGAACGAATGAATGATTTTGAATGAATTACATAGCCTTTTCATTACAGAAAACAAACAATGTAACTTTTCACGCATGTTGGGTGACAAACTGGCAACCTGTTGCGAAATTTTCCAGCCGAGATTTTGCGTAAACGCAAAGTTGTAACACACTTTCTTGCTTACGTAGAGATCATTGATGAATAACGACTGCATTTTCATGAAACCGGAACCTGATGTCATAATAAAGCTTGTTTCTCGAGCTTACGTGTATGCCGTCAGGTGCTACCAAGAGAACAAAATAGGTAAACATATCCTATTATGAACTTTTAGTGGTAATGTAGAACATCATATGACGACGGGACCCCCCGGAACAAATTTCAACAGCAATATGAACAAATACAGTGCGCACTCCACATGGTTTTCCAACTGAGTGAATCGGTTTCAAGATTTACGCAGTTGATGAACGAAGCGTAGCCTATAACTTGAAAACAAAAAATGAATTGAAAAAATAAATAAGTAGGGGTGAAAAACAATGTTGTTTTTGTTCGAATATGAACACGTATATGTTTGTATAATTAATTAAAAAATTTGCGAAAAAATTCTTGGTTAATTAGAAAATACATCATTAATTTTTGTCGACTAAATTTTACGTAAAGCGTGGTGTTATGTTGAAATGTTATATTAAAATGAGCATTAGAATAAGCCACGAAAATGATAGAAATCATGAGTGACACTTTTCTTGTTCTTTTGTTGAACTAATATCTAATTTATAAACTTTACAGTTCACTGAGTTCAAAAACAAAAACATATATGCTTATTATGCTTTTGGGACTTGATTAGGCTATTATGACCTAAGGTTCTAGCCTTTTCCAGTTTTTAAGTGTATGTAACTCAGTAAAGATTATGTTTACTGATCTTTGTTAACGGCCTGTTCACAAATATGGATTAGGTAGACTAGATCAATTGAATTAGCTTGATTAAATAAACACGTGTCATGTGTTTTTAACGTTAAATATAAATAAAAATGTTCTAGAAATTTATGTAGTTTTCATAGCTAATTTAATTAGCCTAATACCGTCAATCGCAAATGTAAACATCCATTTTGCTTTGCCTCCCTAGCATGTTTCGCTGTGCTATGAATTATGATTAATCAAAACGCACAGTTTTTGCAAAATGTCAAAAATGCGGTCATAGTTGAGTGGCTAAAGATGAAACAGGTTCTTTTTTCAGACGCCAGCTAGTATCGTAGTTAAATTATTCAAAAAATTAAGCCACCTGTTTTGTTTTATGAATAATTTTAATGAAGTACGTTTTCTTGTGATTTTAGATATCTTTGTTCAGAAGTAATCGTACAGTGAATCCTAACAGCAAAAAGTGAAAATAAAAAGTAGAGCAGAAAATCTTGAGTCAGATCTGAAGCTAAAGGTTACTATGTAGAAATATGGCCGGCCAGAAATATAGATAGTGAGCTTTCCAAAAGCTAAAAACGATATAAACAAATAGCTATTACGCGGTTTTCTGCCCTTACATGAATTTTAAGAAAGTAAATAAAAAACTTGAGCTGACTTTTTATTACGTACACATAAAAATATCTGCTTGTAAAATAATCTATCACGAGTGTTTCAAAATTTTTTATTGAGTTGCAAAAAAATTCTTGTTTTATTTATGACTGAACTTGATAAAAGCGGTGAGAAAAAATCAATATTGTACTTTTTGCATCTTTCTAATGCGTAAAATGCTATATGGTACGTAGCACGGTCAAGTGTGCTCTCATGTGTTTGTACGAATGTACCTACATCATTGATGCACAAAGGGGGGTTGGCGGGTATCCATTCCCGCCCAGGGAATTTTCGACCCGCGACCCAACCCAATCCACGGCTCGACACTCGTGGGTAACCCGCGACCCTACCCGCGCCGTAAAACCCGACCCGCGACCCACTTTGACCCACCACTCCAGAAACATACCCTACCTGATAATTAATTGTTTTTAGCTGTTGCCCATGTATAATTTCAATTTTGCAAAGTGCATCTGTACCTACATCGTTAACATTGCTACATATGTAGCTTAAACGAATGGTACTACTACTACACGGTACTCAAATTTCTGTAAAATTGGAGGCCGACATAGTGATTATTTAGGTTTCGCGGGTCGGAAAAAAAATTGTCGACCCATGCAGCCTGAAGTGGGTACCCGCGGGTCGACCCACGGCTCAAATTTTTCGACCCAGCCCAACCCAACCCAACCCGCAGGTACCCGCGTAGTACGACCCTCCCTCCCTCCTCCGGGACCGAATTTTGGGGGGGTCTTCGCCCCCAACCCTCCCCCCAACTACATGTATGCCGCGTACCCACGACCTGCGTCCACCCCTGTTCCAGCTCCTCAGGGGGGGGGTGGCGCTTCCCACTCCCCACTCTCAGACGGCAGGTACCCCCCCTCTGCCGCACACCTGACTCTGATTGCCGAAAAACTGCTCTAAAACTGAGTAAAAAATCGAAAACTTGCAAACATTTCCGGCTGCGGCCAAAAAATTGCTCCAGAAATGAGTTAAAATAGTTTAACTGTCGAAATAAGAGAAACTGGCTAATAAAAATTCGCCAATGTTAGCTGCACCTATAATTGGCTGCAGGTTGGCTTCGTCCAACTTTAAAGATCCGCCTTTCTGGTCCATTTTTTAAGAGATTCTGCTATTTTTGTCTCTGTTTTTATTTCTAACCAAAAGTTCTTATTTCCTTTAACTAGAATCGTACTGTAAATAAGAATTTAGAATTGTTAAAATATCAGATCCTAGTCAACTGCTTAAAATACTTCATTAGAAAATATGAAAAAGTTTATTGAAATGTAGTATGAACCATAATCGTGAAACTGGACGTAAATGCTTGGAAACTATTAAATTCTCAGCGATACGCTTGAACTAATTACATTTTTGCTTGCTTCAGGGCTGAATTATTTATGGTAAATTAATTTAGTACATGTCTGCGGGCAGTTTTTGAAATCTGTCGGTTTTTTCATAACTTTTGTGAGATTTTAAAAGATGACAGTAAATGCATGGTGTTGTAGAATAGTTTTTAAAAATAATAGTGAAAAATTTTAATAAGCGGGAAAAGGTTAAGTCAAGTTTTGAGATGATGAAGGGATGAAGTGTTTATAGCTTTATAGTGATATGGTTTTATGGTTTACACAGAACAGATTACATGCATAACCGTGTACACTTAAGCTTAGCCTGTACATGGCCACGGGACGATTTGTTTCAAGTGTTATAATTACCAGAACCTGTAATAATATTTCAATATCCGTGTATCTGTTTAGTAATTCTATGACAGCATTATATAGATGCTGGTGTTTATGTGTTTAATTTTTAAAAATAGCTTTCACAACGATTTAATAACAGCTGATCAAACTTACTGCATATTGAAAACTACCACCAAAAACAAAAAAGATTTCAATGATATGGCTTTAGGTCCGATCTACTTTAATAGATCTAAATACACTGACGTAATGCAGAATATCAGTCATCTATCCTGCCTTTAAATCACGCAGACAGGAAATCGTGCCCTGCCAAGTAAGCAGTGTCTATTTCCGCTTAAAGGAGGTGAATCAATTAAACTAAGGGTAGATATCATGATGTCATTTAGAGTAGCCATATCTACGTATCACCTGAAAAAACTGAACTTACAGAAAACCAACAACCAGTTGTGGCAATAGTATTGCGATCGACTGAAATTTCAATGTTTTATTTCCTAATATATGTACGTACCTGAAATTTGCTAGCGCCTAACCCTAGAACAAAAACGAATGTCTACAATTCAACATATGTGTATGCAGTTGCCATTTGTTGAAATTGTAAAGTTTAGCAAAACTCTGAGTTCTTGTTCAAAAAATACATACATCGAATTCAAGAAATGGCAGAAAGCTCTGGCGTTCTGTATAAATAGTTAAATTTTACGCTCTTACTCGCAGTACAACATACATTGTACTTTTTTCAGACAAATATTACAGTACTTATGTATGTACTTAAAATGTCAAATTGTTTGTGAAAAACTTAAAAAATAGAATTCTTTTCCGGCAAAGCTTACATTAGCAATACAGACAAAAAACCGTTTACTGTGTAATCTATCGGAAAAATATAAAGTGAGTCTACGCCATACTGGTGTTTTTTATTAAAGCGCTAGAGAAATTTTTATTTACTTATATTTCAGTCGGAGTTTTAAATTTATTTATTTGACAACCTATGTACCTCATCATGAAGTGATTAAACATAGCACATAGATATAATATGTTAAGTATATACCATTTATATTATATTGTATTATATTTATCTTATATGAGTATGTAATAACATTACTATCGCGTCACATTATGTTATTGAACAGCACTTATTCTTACGTAAAATTAAGATACTGCGTCTCAAATAACTCCCTTTTTAGTTTCAATTAATACTATGCACTATCAAACTGAGGGCCTTATCCAAAATTGGATTTAACGGACTGGATTTAAATCATTTTAGCAAATAACAAAGCAGAAAAAAAAATAGCCGGCTGAAATTTTGTCCTACACGTCTCACGTTCATTATCTAGAAGTGTGCCAAGTTTCAGCTAATTACGTGCACTTGACGCTGCGTTATTGACGAAATAAAGTCGAATCTAATCCGATAAATCAAATTTTGGATAAGATCCTTAGATTCCCATTAAATGTTCCGAGCATCTACATTAACATACCATACTAAATGTTTTGACGCAAAAACAAAAAAAATACCTAAACAATTTTTTTCGTGTGTTGTTAAAAATTATAAACTATGTAATATATTAATTAACAAAAAACACTGCATACGCTGAAGTAACAGTTTTTTATGTATTACCTACCACGACTAAATCAAAAAAGTTAAGCATCAGTCATACCGGAAAAATGCAGAGTTTAGGCAAAAAATTTATCTGTTATACTCTATATTTTGTCGAAAATTATAAAAAATAATGTCCTACTCTGATTAAATACATTCTTCAACTTTATTAAGAATAGAAATAATCAAGGGTCTTAACATAAGCTACATTTATGCGACATAGATGCCCGATGTGAGCGATAATTTAAATTATTAAAGTTATCGGTGGTTGATTGGTAACAGGGACAAAGTCAGAAAGTATTACCAAGCGCTGGATAAGAACACAAACGTTCGACCAAACTATTTTTGCCATAAATAATATATAAACAAAAATTGGTAATAAAAGACTTGGATATAATGGGTAGGGCATCCATTGAGGCTCAAGGCTAAACATGTTTTTATAGAACGCAATTTACGGGGAGGCATTAGATTACCAAACCTTACCGATACCAAATAAAAGGATAAATAGATAGACGTATATGTTAGACGTATTATGTTGTACATAATCTTTAAAAAACAAGGCAGTCTGTCCAAAATGATTTTTTAGAAACCATCAGGCTCGTTGTTTTTCATAACCAAACAAGTTTTTCTAGACAGAATTCGGTTAGACGGAAATCATTGGAACTATTTCCATACTGTATCAATTTTTTATTTTTTGTGATTCCATAATTTTCCTAATTGTTTGGTAATAAAACATATGTATCCAATATCAGCACTATAGGCTGGAATTACAAGAGGTGGTTAGCTTTAGACTCGGTCTCAAACATTCTTTTTGAATGAAATGACATTGAAATGAACAAGTTTGTGTCGATATAATGCGTTCACGTGTTCAGCTTAGACTGGGTTTGATTGAGTTAAACACTTTCGGTGAATCCCACCCATACTGTCAGTCAGTGACATATATACATACATATATGTAGGTAGCCTAGCGCGTACTTTTCTTCAAATTATCTTTTTAAAAGTAGCCTACTCGAAAAAGTAAACAAAAAACTAACGGGACTAAAATAAATTGCATTAATTTCAATAATGAAACATTGCTCTTCATATGAGTTACTTCTTTTCCGTATAACTAGAATAGTCAAAATGAAAGAATTTATGATGTGACGATTTGGTATAATTCAGCGACAACAAATTAGACGGCTTTAATTGATGTTAAAGCAAAGTATTAATATTACAAATGTAGGAATAAGAAATTATTTATAAGAACGGCTAGTGGCGACCGCAGTTGCTTGTCAGATACTGACAAAAAGTTTTTGCCAGAAAGTATGAACAAAATGGGTTATGGAAATATTGTGCAGAACAAAAAGGCATACCAGGACTTTCTTGAGCTTATGTAACGGTAAAGTCTGGAGTTTCGTTCATTTTATAGTTTTTTAATAGTTTAAAACTGAAAACAAATTGTCTTGTCTGGCTTTAAAGTGAAACAGCTCTGAAAATGTTTGAAAAGTCAACCATAGTCAATCATCATAGTCAAGACTTTTTTCAGGAATATTTAAACAAGAAAATAGCGTTTCTTGAGTTTTTGATGCCATTTTAAAAAAAATCAAATGTAAAAGCCGTGAATGCTCATTGAAGTTGCTCAAATTACACTGCAGCATAAATACTGGCGAAACTAAAGCTAAAAAACAAAGTATCGTTGCAAATGATCGGTATAACTATATACAGTCGATACCTATGTATAATATACATAATAGGAAAGGTTAAAGTTAGCGGTATTTTAGCTCACTGTAGCTTTCAGCAGGCTATAGAAATGTATAGGAACACTTTAAAGTACAAAAAACGCAATATGCAATATGCATTTATATACATCCTACAAAGAAAACCATAACTTGTGAAAAGTCCTAACTCTATATTCTACACTGCAAATTCCTACCTAAACCATAGTTTTTTTAGTCATACTGGAAAACATTAACAGAACGCTCGCAAGCTTAATGTGATGAAAGTGTCTGTCTGTAAAACGGCAGAAAAACAGCTAAACAGCATTCGAAAGATAATTATCACTATTTATGTCTGAATTTCAGACTGTTTTCTGAATTTTTTTTCAATGAGTTCTGTGATGTATTCTTCGCCAAAGAGGTTAAGAGTTAGAATTTATTAACCGTTCTTATAAAATGAATTTTTAGGTTTAATTGAGGTTTTGCAATTTTGAATCGAATCGGATCGGATCGCCAATCAATCATTCGGATCCGATCGGTATCGAATTTCATGCAGATCCACATCATTAATCAGGAACACTCTAATTTATAAAAAAATAAAATACAAAGTAATATAAAAAGTGACATATCTAGTCAAAGGCTTTTTTAAAGGCTTCAACTGAATGGGGTTTAACGGATTATATTTAAAGCTAATTTGATCCAAATATTTTCATTCACTCTGTTCATAAGCAATTATATTAAAATATTATAATTCATAAGATTAAAACAAACTTATACGTATAACTTTTTGATGAATTAAGCCCTTCTCATGTTAATTTTACGCAGTATGGGTTCAACCGAAAACGCTCAAGTTGCTAAGTACAGATATTAACTTTAAATATAAAGTTTAGGCGCACTTACTTACAAATGCCTGGAGATTTTGCGTAGTCTTTTAGGTACAAAAAATTACAATAACCAGGGAAACAATTATGATATAAAACATGTGTATCGATTAGGTAATATCAAGAGTCTATAATACAGTCCTATTATGTACTCTTGGTAATATATATCCTGGTTATATAACGCCACTGTAATCTATAAAATGATATGCTGAATGTGTAAAACAACATCGAAAGACAAGTTTGGGCCCAACCAATTTTGCTCTTGATAGATAAAGAAAAGCGTCAGCTGCTTGTATCATTAAATTCTAGCCTTCTAATCTAAAAACAGACAAATTTATTCCTCTCGTATTTTTGCATAAGCATAGTGTCCTAACAATAAATAGCTACCTACTTGAAAAATTACAAAAGAAGCTAAGACACTTGTTTGAGGATTTTAAGCAGCTAATGAAATTTAAGACGCTTTTATGACTGTCGTCAAACTGCTTGAAAAAGATATTTTATGAAACCCATAGCATAATTAAGTTCCTTGCTGAATCTGACGTGGAGCATTTAAAATGCGGTGGGGCTTTCAAAGAAATTAATAGAAGGACTTTAACTTGAACAGCAAATTCAAAATTTTTACGTTATATAGTTTGGTTAAATAATGAATTAAGCAATATAATTACTGTGTTTTTTGGGTTGCTAAAAACTTGAACATTCAAAATGTAATGATCATTTTACTTTGAAAAAACGCTGATGAACCAAACATTTTAGACTTGACAGATTTTTTTTTGTGAAAACGGCTTCGGAAAAACACATTACAATTTCCACTCAACTTTTTTGTTCAGTGAAAAAAACATAATGTCGTATCTTTCATATGCTTTTTATCGTTAGCTAACTTTTGAATTATCAATTATTAAAGTACTTCAAGTTTATTTTAAATTTACAGCTAAAAACTTAGCTATCAGCTGATCATCAACTCAAACAAAAAAACAACCTAGGTTACAACTTTTTTCTGACAGGTTGGAAAGAAACTGACTAAAAGTCAAAAGTTAGGCTAACCTTGTCTGAAAGTTTGATCTGGAAATTCCTTATTGGACTCGATAGATAGGATTTTTTCATTATGCAAAATTTGCGATGCGGAAGCTTAATGTAAAAGTGTTCTTTTCAATTAGTGAATTTGGTTTTTGGCTCTGCATTCATCTCTAATACGCCATTTGACAAGTGAGGTGCAAATTTTTGAAACAAAAATAGGTCCTTTACAGCCGAGTAAAAAATTTGAACGTTGAAATATATGCTAAAATATGGGTCAAAGTGTTTTGTTGATGTTCTGAAGTTAAAAAGCTTAGGCTCCAGAGTATTAAAAAGATACATTAATTTGAAATGTTATTGCCACGAAAGTTCTCTAAAACTGCCACACGATGATGCTATGATCTATGTTGGAACGCTTTTTAATGAGTGATTAGTGGTTACATTACAAGGTCTGAGTGTCACAATGTTACAGGGAAGAAGTATTAAACATCAACCTTAGTTTTGTACAAGAGATAAGTCTATCGACCATTTACATGACATTTACATTTTCTGACATTTACTGCTGAGTAACTCCAACTCTGTCACAAAGCAAAAATTATTAACACTTTCATTTGCTTCAGAGCAACCATTAGCACTATCATACAAATGAAACCTGTCGGGTTTATGTTTCACAGAATCAGTTACTTCACGAGGATGCCTTAGATATCTGAGGGAAGCGAGCCGGTGCCCGAGTGATTAGGCGTGACCAGGGGTGGACGCGGGTCGAAATTTTCGACCCGCGACCCAACCCAACCCACGACTCGACACTCGTGGGCAACCCGCGACCCAACCCGCGCCGTAAAACCCGACCCGCGACCCACTTTGACCCACCAGTCTATAACCATAACGTACATTTTTCCGCAGGTTTTTTTTTCAAATGGCACCCTGTGCTTTTTTGTGTGCTTTTATAAGAAAGTGTGTGCTTTTTTAGCAAAATGTGTGCCTTTTTATAGCCGGAAAGCTTTTTTAAGCATTACATTGTTGCTACACAAGCATGGTGTTGTGGTGGATTTGCTATCAAACCATTCTGATTTTAGTAAAAAAACACAAACTCTGATTTTAACTAAATCCCATAATTTCCCGATTTCGAGAAAACAGGCGAAAATTCGGTCCCAAAAATTGACCGTCCCAAAATAAATTTTAGGGGGTGGGCGGAGGTCTGCACTTTGTTCCAGTTTTACGCTTTATTATTGCTATTGCCAGTGGTGTACCCAGAAAAAAATTTCGAGGGGGAATGACTTTCGATTTGTTGTAACGAGTAAAAATGCACTTTTTAGCAATTTTAAAACTTAAATTCGCATAATAAGTGCAAGAAGCCAAAAACACTAAGCTAGAAAGTCGCGGGAGTCTGGGGGCGGCAGCCTCCAGAAAAAAATGCGGATTTTTTCAATTTTTAGGTCGAATCAGGCAGTGGCCTACCCAGAAAAAAATTTCGGGGGGGGGGGGGGGAACGACTTTTCGATTTTTTGTAATGGGTTAGAATGCACGTTTTGGCACTTTTAGCACTTATAAAACGCCTCACAAAATCAGTAAATCACAAAGTAGCAGGGGTCTGGGGACGGCAGCCTTCAGGAAACATTTTTAGAATTTTTTATTTTTTAGGCCAAAATTTGTCAATTGGAGACGTATCAGAAATTTTTTTGGCAGAATTATAAAAACCCTTGTCGACAATTTCTTCAGGTTCTAGTTTACGCGGGTCGGAAATATTTTGTTCGACCCGCGCAGCCTGAAGTGGGTACCCGCGGGTCGACCCACGGTTCAAATTTTCCGACCCAACCCAACCCAACCCGCGGGTACCCGCGGGTACCCACGACCCGCGTCCACCCCTGGGCGTGACAGGGCTGTGTCCCGTTAAGGCCACACTAAATTAAGTCAAGATTAAAATTGTCCCATTAGGTCCACACAGTTTTGGGTGTTTCGTTAAGGCCACATTTGTAGCGTTAAGGCAGCAAAAACCTTCAGCTGTATTAAACTAAGGTTTTGAAACGACGAAAGTGAAGACAACAGAAATTACGAGTTTGAAACAAAGTGAAATAAGTTTGAACTCTGACCTCTAATATTACATGTCATATTATTTCTTTCAAAATGGCGGCCGCAAATTTTGGTGATGCTAAAATGAGCCTCACTAAGTATGGCGGGCAAGCTGTAATTTTTAATTCTGAACTCAATCCTGGGCGTACATATATTTTTTCCGTGAAAAGCAGACGTAATTTTAATTTATCTAGATGGCATCCAGAATCTGATTGGCTAAGAAATTAGGCGATAAGCGATAAGAAATTGGCATTAGAAATAGAATTAAAGTGGCGATAAGAAAACTGTGGACCTAATGGGACGCACTGTGGCTCTAACGAAACAGTTGCTGCCTTAATGGGACGCAGGTGTTGTCAGAGTTTTGATTAAAACTGTGGACCTAACGAGACTGCTGCCTTAACGGTACACAATCCGTGACAGTTCTGCCACTAAGTTGTCTTTGAAAAGCAGGCCCAGCCAGTGGCGGCGGAACAAAACCCAGCCAAAGCTTGCACTTTCTGCAATATAAAAAAAATCACGAAGAAAAGGGTTAATTCATCCACACTTATTAATGACAACGCTGTAAAAAATATAAGAAAATGTGTGTATTTACATGTATGGTATCTCAACGACGTTTGATACTTGAATCAGAGTCCTATCCTCAATTCAGTATTAATTGTTATTGGGCATAATTGCTCTCACTAGGCAAAACTTTAAAGTCTGTAAATGCGCACGTGCTGAAAGAAAGAGGCGGATCAATTTAGAAACAAGCCCAATTTTCGGCAAAATCCTTCAGTAAGCATAAAGTTTTAATTTTCAAGTACATTGGCCAGAGGCCATCGAAAACCTGTTGGGGCAGCTGATAAGTAATTGTTGATGCATGCTTAAATCTCTATCAGCTAGTCAGACTGCAAAACCTTGTGGCACAGGCTGTTATGTATGTACATAGCTAACGTTTAATTGGCAAAGTTTCAAAAATTATGAAGACACCTTATGGAATAAGTTTTAGTACACTTCTGTAGTGTACATCAGCTTCTACTTCAGCAAATGATCCGAACTTTACTTTAACGTAAACTGATCGTACACATCCACGCGTATTGTTTATGCTTTCCAATAACAAACATTTACAGTTTGCACTACTTCATGTCGTTAGCTCTAACATAGAAGACCACAGCATGGTGTAGTGGTTAGATGTTGCTCTCTTTAACCGAAGGCTGCAGGATCGAATCCTGAGAAAACATTCTTTTGCAGTTTTTTTCTAAATCGATGTAACGGCGGAATTCACACAAACTCAGTCACTAACGAAAGAAAGCAAGGGAGCAAAAGTGTTATTATGCAGGTGAAATGTAGGTGACGGGTGCAATGTAACGGTGGCGGACGTGTAAAATACACTCCGCACGTGACCAGTTTAACGTTAGCAGCACGCTGAGTATTCAAAATCAAAATTAAAGACCTGTTGGGCTGTGGCCCAACAGGAAAAAATAGATGGAGACGCCGGGAATCTAACCCGGGCCGCTCGTACCAGCGACAAGAGAGCTGTCACGGATAAAAGTGTCCCCCCTAAAATTTGTCCCCCCGGACACTTTTATCTAGTTAAAAGTGTCCCTGTCCCCCCGGACACTTGTATCTAGATAAAAGTGTCCCCCCGGACAGTATTATTTGGATAAAAGTGTCCCCCTTTAGATGAATGTCCCCCCCTATAGGACACTTTTATCTGGATAAAAGTGTCCCCCGGACAGTTTTATCTAGATAAAAATCCCCTCCCCCGGACAGTTTTATCTGGATAAAAGTGTCCCCCCGGACAGTTTTATCTGGATAAAAGTGTCCTCCCTACAAAATTGCCGTTGATGGTTCAGGTTCAGCTTCTGGTTCAGGTTTAGGTTTAACTTATGGTTCAGGTGCGACTTCTGGTTCACGTACAAGTTATGGTTTAGACGCGACTTCTGGTTCAGGTTCAGGTTCAGCATGCACACAAAACAAACTGAAGTTGCACCATAAGTTAAACCTAAACCTGAAGCTGAACCTGAACCATTAACGGCAATTTTAGTGAAGGGATACTTTTATCCAGATAAAACTGTCCGGGGGGACACTTTTAGCCAGATAAAACTGTCCGGGGGGACACTTTTATCCAGATAAAACTGTCCGGGGGGACACTTTTATCCAAATAAAAGTGTCCGAGAGGGGGGACACATTTATGCAAAGGGGGACACATTTATCCAAAGGGGGACACTTTTATCTAGATTAAAGTGTCCGGGCGACACTTTTAACTAGATAAAGTCTCCGGGGGGACACTTTTATCCGTGACAGTGCTAAGCACTACACCACAGCCCCAAGTCGGCCCTATTTCTCATTTACAACACACACGCACAAGCAGTTTTGTAAAAAATGCATTTGTTTATTGTCATTTTCTCAATATCTTACTTGTCCTTATACATAATAGAGTTTTGTTGTAATAATATTTTTGTAATAATGTTCTTAATAGATGGTGATGAATATTTGCTTGAAAATGCTGTTGCTTCAAAACAACTGAAAATAATGCATAATAGAACATACACCATTGAAACCATTGAAATACAAAAATGGAAACTGAATCACAATAACAACAGCAGAAAACAAACCTATAAATGTGTCAACGCAAATGAGAACTGCAATCATTTATATATACTACAATTATATATCTCCAGTGAGCGATTATATCACATACATGTCCACTTGTTAAAAGTCACATATGGCACGAACGTGACTAAAAAGGAAGACGAAGTTACCTTGAAAAAACAAATTACCAGAACAAATCAGGAAATAACTTTTTCGAAAATGAAAAAATCATAGTCGGACAACATTTTTGGCTTTTTTGTCAATTTGTATATTTAAACAAAGTATATAAAAGTAATTAAATGATACCGTTGATGAGTCACGCGAATGGACTTGATTGCTGTTTCTAATAAACCGTAACTTAAAATTTAACAAAAACTGTTCTTACATTAATAAGAAAAGCGTTAAAACTAATTTACATGCTTCTGAAAATATGACCGCTTACAAAGTCTTAGACTAGTAAACTTACTTAAGCTTAACTTTAATAGAACTCTGTCAAGAAACTCAAAACTAGTTTCACAACACCTTACCACTTGGCTAAAACTTCACAATAACGTTTAGCAGTTTGCACGAAAACAACATTCATTAGATGTCAATTTATATACCTTGGGCGGTGGATTTTTTCTATTCAAATAATCATAAACATGAAAAACTACATACTCCAAATCACAAAAACAGTATGATAGGTTCTATGGCAAGGTTCGAATAGGTCTCGTTGTTTTCGATATGTGTAGATTCTACGTACTTATAGACATACTACATTAAGCGTTTATAAAATTGTACTTTCAGGAATACATTCATGATTCATGTAGCAACTGCGCCGTTCAGTGTTGCGCATTGAGATTAGCATGGACTAGACCATATCTTGTTGCATAACGCAGCGCAACAAGCCAATTGTCAACGAAACGACAACTAATTCAACAACTAAGTCATTAATAAATTCATTATCACTATTTTCAGTAATAGACTAATGTTTTGTTAATTAAACTTGACACTTGAAAAATAAAACTTGAAAGTCTGTGTGATAAATATGATAAATGATAAATATCAAGAACAAGTAGGCTGCATTAGCATGAACAAGTTGCTGCAGTTAAAAATTTGTAAGTAATATCGACATACTAGACATAACACTTGATTGCCGGAACATATTTTTCACATCAGTGTTAGACATTCAATTTAAGAAAATTAAGAATAAGTTGAAGTATGAATGGTGAATAAAGTAGTGAATGGTAAATATTAATTGGTTTGTATTTTGGATAGGGAAGAAATTTCCTATTGTTTTTTTAAAACAAAAAAATTATAGCAAAGGAAGTTACATTTCGCAATAACTTATTTTTTTAAAAATAGAATATAATTTTCTAGCATATTTTGTAAAGTACACCCTGTCACTAGAGTAGCGCATCAATTAGCCAGTTAACTCTATTTCCATTATCGGTCTGTCTGAGGGTCGGTTATGGAAACCTATCTAAACAGTCCAACAAAGTGTATTTCCTACATGTAGAAAAGCACGTATATTTAAAGTTTTATTTCAGTGAATATTGCTGTTAAAACCAAAATGAATGTTGATTGATAAGTGTCAAGTGATGTTGTGTAATTCCACTCAACAGATGATAAAAAGTAGCAAATAATCGTATGCGAAAAACAACGCATTCACCATCATAAAGACGTTATAATATACAAAGAGGCTTGTTTGCGGTGGATAAAGTTTGGTACTTATACCTATCTGTGTCCCCGTCTGAAACGGCTTGTTCGTTAGCAGGTAAAGAGAAAATATTATAAACAGCCATGATTTGCATGCTCACTTGTTTGCATCACTATGCACCAATCTCTAAAATAAATTAAATTAAATGTTGCTTTGAACTAAAATTAAGTCATGTCATTTTTATGGTAGATTGACTAAATGTTGTGTATTCGTTGGTACTTGGTGCGACAAATTACTTTTGGTTTCATCAAAGGTGTCATGAATTATTTTACAAACGAATTTGAATATAGTCTTTTAACAAGAGAATATAGTCCGTTATAATAGGAAGAGTATGACACTCTCCCTATTATGCCTCGAGCGTGCGTCCAATGCGGAGCGCAAAATAGCCGTTTATGTACGGATTTGAAGGGGGGTAGTCCCCCTCAACTGAAGACACCGTACTTAACTAAGGGGGGGGGGGCACCCCCCTCACTCTAGTACCCCGTCTTCGGCGAGGGGGGTACCCCCCTCATTTCAAAACAATGACACGGACTTTCGCTGATGTGCTGAACTGAGGGGGTACCCCCCCTTTCAACTGAAAACGGGGTACTGTACTGAGAGGGGGAGTGGTAGCGCAAGGTGTCAGTGTCTTGAAATGAGTGGGGGGGTTCCCCCCTCAACTGAATACGGGGTTCTGAACTGAGGGAGGGGAGGTAGCCCAAGGTCTTTCTCAGTGTCTTGAAATGAGGGGCGGATACCAAGTTCCTATACGACTGCTGTCAGACCAGAATAATACAGTCTCCACATCTATAATCTTCCTATTATGTACTCTTGATTTTAGGAACTGGCGCCTGTGTAGTTTAAACTCAAGAAGATCAGCGTTGGTTGTCTGCTCAGTGTTTCATGGCAGCAGTCGTTAAAAAAAGGTGCTATATACTTTATATGCTATATATATGTCGTGGCTGAAACTGCTATTTGGATGAGTTGGCGATTTATCCGGCTGAAACTGCTATAGCAGTTTCAGCCGGCTGAAACTGCTATAGCAGTTTCAGCTGGATGAGACTGCTATTGAAAGGCATTGGATAAAACTACTAATAGTCATTACGTATTACAGCAACTAATACTTTGCAACTAACCAGTAACCACTTTGCAATTTTCGGTAATATCTGCCATGCTAGAATCATAAACTAAGCAAAATAATACTAACATTGTACACAATTGAAATTTTATTGGTTATTTAGAGGAGGTTAGAAAATTATGAGCAGAAAATATATTTTAGTAACAAAGCTGTTAGTGAAATATTAGGAGATAGAAATTAATAAAAACGGCAGCAAAATAATAGGTATAACCAAAGTGAACAAGTGATATTGACGCCATTACAAAGTGGCCCAAACTTCAGATTGGCAAACAATTGTTTGACCCTTTAAAGGTCAAGTATAATTTTCGCACATTGTGTGCTCGTGTCCGCAATCTTTTCGCGTGTGGGTCACCTGGCATGAGGTTTCTTCTGTAACCGCTGATAATTAGCAGTTTTATCCAATGCCTTTCAATAGCAGTCTCATCCAGCTGAAACTGCTATAGCAGTTTCAGCCGGATAAATCGCCAACTCAGCCAAATAGCAGTTTCAGCCACGACATATATATATGACAATTACATATATAAGATGAACCGGGCTTAAAACATAGTAACCATATTCTTGACTTAAGCTTGCAGTTTACATGCGAAGAAATAGTTAAGACTTCTTGGAGAGTCCAAACCTCAGTTCAAAACATGTATCCTATGCTTATCAATCTACCATCTTGATATAATTGAAAACGCTAAAAAATGTCGCCTATGTATCTCAATTAAGACTAGGAGAAGATCTAATTGAAATTTTGAGTTCCGAAAAACAAGCTAACGACTTCTGCTTATGGCAACTAACTGATACACTTACTAATTCAGTTTCTTACCAAATCCCTAGTGAGTTTCTTACAATTGAGGAGTTTCAAAAAATAAGACCATGTCTAGCAGTTAAAATTGGCTTTCGGCAACATAATAATGGAATCAATAAAATATCAACTATTATAAAATTTTACATTCTATGTTTTACTTTTCATTGTTCTTTTTTCGCTTTTCATTTTTTTGTTACCTTATTAAACATAAATAGTATTTATTATTAGTTTAGTTTGTTTATAAAATGTATACATATATAATCACTGACTAACGAATTGCACAAGAATTTGAAAAGCCATTAAAGAGGCGTTATAACAACTCTTGATGCCGGCTTGAATGTGTTACGAAATTAGACTTCTTAAATGTTTTAGAGGGCGCTTTTATAGTTC
The DNA here is from genome assembly GCA_030248245.1 of Trissonchulus sp. WLG1_4. NCBI lineage: Eukaryota > Metazoa > Nematoda > Enoplea > Enoplida > Ironidae > Trissonchulus > Trissonchulus sp. WLG1_4. The sequence goes on along the minus strand of JASANF010007005.1, from coordinate 39,594 downwards.
ATTACCCTTGAACTACCTATTTGGTCACCAAGTTTCTATACGGCTGCTGTCAGACCTGAAAAACAGTCTCCACTTCTATAATTTTCTCCAACCAGGGACCTGTTGGTCAGTTTTACAAGTCCTACAATTGTAACAATTGTAAGTGCAAAATCAGGTGATTGATTCGAAAATAAATTCATATGATGGAATCGAAACAAATCACCTAATTTTCCACTCACAATTGTTACAATTGTAAGACTTGTTAAATTGAGCAATAGGCCCTAGATGCGCTTCTGAACTTAGCGTACTGACACCACCGTTACGACATGAGTGAAAAATAAACTAAAAAAATAAACTAGGCTTAAGAGAAGTCTGAGAGATACCCAATATTGAAACAAACAAACAAACAAACAAACAAATATGTTAGTTCCAAGCCAGTGAGTTTAGGATTGAAAAGCTGTCGTCTCGTAGGCGAAACCTCAAAATTGATTCACGAAAGGCAAGCAGACTTTTTATGTAATCTGTCATTAGTATATAAACCGTATTAAAAATGAATTGGTATAGATTTTAGTGTGCAAAACACTGGGTACCCTTTAAAACTTTTCATAGGTACCTATTACATAATAGATGACCTGAAATCTTTAATATTTAACCTTTGTTGGTGTTTCGGCGACAAATAAGCGAAACTTTGGTATTGTGTGTGGATCGTAAATAAACACACAAGTACAACTGCTTAAAACACGTATGTATTTAAGTATGATCTCAAGGTATGTTGCGAAATTGTAACACACATTTCACATTTATTATAATACGGACAAAACAAATAGTTAATAACATTTTATAATGCGGACTGTATCCCACATTAAATGTACATAATATGCCGCACCCCTACAATATGTAAGATATAAAACTTGAAATAACAATAAATGTACTGCACTATGTGGATGTTATTGAAAAGCACGAGATACACAAACAACCAAGCAACACAACTACTAAGATGTGAACTTTGGGTTTGGTCTCAAGTTTGATGGAAGGAAGCACGCGGACGGACTTTTCATGTATGTATGTACCTCAATAAATCTTTCAAAAATTTATTTTAACAGTAATGAACACAAAAGCTAGCCTTAATGTAATGAATAAGTGTTTAAAACTTTAATTAGAAGATTTTTTGCGTCATGAAACCGTTGTTGTTCCGATTTGTGTCGAATGTAAAATCCGACTAGCAATCATGATAGCGCGTCTTACGTAATCCTGAAGCATAAAAAGCATATAGACCGGTATAGATATTGCGGTTCTTAAGGTTAAAGTTGTTGCAGAACGTCTTGAATAAACAAAATCTTCAAGAAAATATACGGAATCGGATCTCCAAATTAAAGTGGACGGAACGTCGTAATTTGATCTTATTCTACATTCCATTAGCAAAACAAGCTAAATGAAAACTCTCACGAGGATGAGCCAACTAAAAGAGATGAAAAATAACAATTGCCTAAGTCAGAAATGCATGAAAACAAAGAAAAAAAGAAATATAAAATACACATCTGAAAGTTTTTTGCAGCCGATTTTTATCTACATAATTCGAATTTGTGCCTCTTGAGTAGAATAGAAGAAAACTGTCAGCTAAAAAAAGCTGGACCTTCTGCGCAAACATGTTATAAACTAAATAATACAATACTTGTTTTGTATAAATCGTCAAATATTAAGTGCCAGCATAGGTACAGACACAAGCACAAGCACAGCCGGTTCACACTGCAAAAAAATCTGCATATAGACGCACAAGCACAAGCACATCGCTTGTTTCAAACTTTTATCGGTTGCACAGTTGCACACGTACAGCCAATCAGAGATTCTGTAGCTGACAGTTTGGATAGAGGCACAATAGAGTAAGATAACGCTGAAAAGTGTGACTTTGGGGGGAAAACCTTGTCGAAATGAATCTCATATATATCTACTGAAAAATGAATTGTGTTGATGTTTTTCTTCTTTCTTTGAGTTTTGATTTTGTTTAAATTTTGAAATCAAATTATGTTTTAACTTCTGTTTTCCACTTCTTTCCTGTGTAGTTTTCCTTCTTCCTTAAAATAGTCCGAGGTTTCAAACTTCGAAATTTTTAAGCCAAAATTTCATGACGAAACACAATTTCTGATCAGAAAATTCAAACACTGGCGGGCTTCAATTAGATTGGCTGGGCTTGTGCTTGTGCAAGTTCCAGTTTGTAAGTCTGGGCATTGTGCTTGTGCTTGTGCTTGTGCTTGCGCTTGTTTAACTGCCAGTTTGGAATCGATCTAATTCAAAAATGAACAGATATAATTCACAATGATTCATGATCGCCTCATGGGTACTGTCACGGGTTTGTATGCCCTTACCATATGTTCACGTCTAACATTTACCGTAAGCAATTGAATTGTCTTATGGAAGTAGGCATGAGCAGTATAACCTACGTCCCCAATAACACATGAATAGTACATGAATTGTTGTCGTAAACTCACTAGTAAAATAAGTTATAATTAGCATAGGAAGGACTGTTTTTCCTGAAACATATGGTATATACCTACAATGCAATGGTACTCCTAATGAACTCTTTTTTGCAGGATAAAACATTCAGAAATTCCTATCACGTATGTTTTTTCCAGTAGAAGCAAGAATGCGGTCCACAGGAATACGAGAATGGCTTATGTCAATAGCTGAGTAGAATACCTTGTCATTGCGTAAAACTAATTGCCTTGGACTTATTGAAAAATGTATGTACAGTGCTAAAAGCTGCAATATTTTTTCAAGTTAATGTTTACTTACAAATACCATATGATAATAGACCACAGAATGTGAAATTTTTATGCTCAACGTTGTTTTCTATATTCACATTTTTAATGTCTTTTTAAGTTCTTGTTTTTGGAGTCCAAAAATTTATGATCGATCGATCCAAACTTACTTGTATTGTCTTGCACGACGTTAATTTATCGTGGACAATCCTTTTGAACATACACTTTGTTAATACAGGTGTGAAAAAGTTTGCTTCTCAATAGTTATTTGTGACATGACATCAGTTTTATTTTGACACTGGAATTTGTGAGGGCAAACCCAATGTTTCTGAGATCGGCTGCCACTTCTTTTATTCATGTTGTGCCACAGCACAACAGGTCTTTAATTTTGATTCTGGACGATAACACTGAGCTAGTGTTTACATTTTGTCAGTTGGTTTGTGTAACCTGTGCTTCAGTCCAACTGAAACTTTTGCCGCAGATTGGGCTTGTTCATGATAACTCTAGTCTGTCAGACAATTTAACATACATAAGTAGTCTAAACAAAGCCTATGGATGCAGATGGATGCAATATGAGTATACCCGCAAGAGCGGGCGCATTCTATTTTCACACTGGCTGTTGCATAATTTCACACAATGCATCAGGCAAGTGTGCTTGTGCGCCCGCTCGTGCGCCCGCTCATGCTCCCTCATGTGAATAGGCCTTTAATGCTTGTGTCAGTTTTTCACAGCAGCTGATCTAAAGTTCTCCTTGTCATTGTCCTAGTGTCCTTAAGGACAACTATGAACTGTGCTTCACTGAGCATTGCAGTGTATCCTTGGCCCATTACGATGGTATGAAGTTTGCCAGGTGTAGAATGGTTTGGTCACAGTGATTGATTAAATCTGAGCTAATGAAATTTTTAATATTGTTGATTGTGTCTAAAGCCCCTGCTATACTTCGCTAAAATTCCAAAGCGCTTCAAAGCTCTTTAAAAAATTCCAAAGCGCGCTTTGGAAAGCTTTGGATTGCTTTGAAGCGCTTTGAAGCGTGCCAAAGCTTAGCTTTGCATTGCTTCAAAGCCAAGCTTCGCTTCGTTTTGAAGCGTCGCCTAGCTTTGAAAAATGTTCCCACGGTTTTCAAAGCAGAGCGTTGATTCTTTTCAACGCGCATCAAAGCTCGGGAAGTAGAAATTGGTTCTACTTTGCAATGTACTGGTTTTTTACTTTCCTTACCTTTTATGTGCATTTTTTAATGTTTTCAAGTATTTTAAGTCGTTTAAATGCTTTTAGTAGCATTTTTTACAGTTAAAGTTTTTATTTTTTTAGGCTTTTTAAACACAAAAGCTCAGGGTTTCGCGGCGTAAATCTTGAACTAGGTCATGATACTGCCTTCGCGCTTCGTTGACTGGTTAACATACAAACGGTATCGGTTTCCGTTGAGATTGCTTCAGTTTTAAATAAAGAGCAGATACTTTCGCGCGCCAATGTATAGCAATATTTGTGAATTTCCAACGCTCTGCTTGGCGTTGACGCTTGGCTTTGCTTTGCAGCGGTACATCGCTTCAAAGCTAAGCAAAGCTTTGCTTTGAAACTTAAAATTCAAAGCAACCATCGCTTTGTTTCAAAGCGCTGCAACACGAAGCTTGGCTTTCCTTTGCACGCGTCAAAGCAAAGCTAGACTTTACGAAGTATAGCACCCGCTTAAATGTTGTAAGCTCCAAAATGCAGTAAAATCAAATTCAGAAGAGACAAATACTTCAATTAAAAAATATATATTTATTTCATTGGTTACACATAGCAGTTAAATTGTGACTGAATTATCATTGGCTAAGAGAGGAACCTCACTGACTAACACGGTCCTACTGATGTGTTGTCGCTCTTATTCCCATTTAGTCGACAAAAGTAAAAAAGTTGGCACCACCAAACTGAAGCCGAATTCTGAATACATACATTATCAGCACTTTTTCTTGCGTTTTTCTTGACGATAAGACAACGTATTTCAAACAGCTTTTGGTAGTTGTGTGTCGACTTGCACATTTTGTATGCGAGACTAAGCGTTATGTAGTTAAAAACAATTCTTGCCAGAAAAATGATTCATAATTTAAGTAAAAAAATATTTATTTCCGGTTCACAGGAATCGTCTACAGTCCATCCCACATTCCTCCAGCAAAACCGGCTTGCCATTTTCTGGAAACGGTTTTAGCACCGGAATTAGACCGGGTTTTTGAGCGATAACCGGAATTGACCACGTGACCGACGGCCACTAGCGCCAAGGTGAACAGACCACAGCACACAATTAGGATTAGCGCCCATAAAGGCATACCTAAAACAATGTATTTAAAACAAAACGGAGTTATAACCTTAAACCAAAGTGTCGCGGAAAAAGATTTGACAGTGGTTGTGGTAGACGGTATACTGGTAGACACTTTGTTGTATTTTAGGATCAGGGCCCAATTTTATAAAGATTTTAACGGCCCGTTGAACTCAACGGGCTGAAAGTTCTCCGTTGAAAAAAATTTCAATTTTATAAAGACGAAAAATGCTCCGTTGAGCTCAACGGCGCCGTTGAACTCGACGGAGCCGGTGAGCTGGAGCCGTTGAAATTGTTTATAAAATTGAATTAAATTTCAACGGCTCCGTTGTGCTCAACGGGGGCATTTTAAAAGAAAATTCATTCTATCTTAGAACGATTATATAAAAATTTCAACGGCTCCGTTGAGCTCAACGGAGCATTTTTCGTCTTTATAAAATTGAATGAAATTTCAACGGCTCCGTTGAACCCAACGGAGACTACTTAAAGAAGACAATTCGTGCTATCATATGTTTTAAACCATTTTTGTGATAATTTCGCAAGACTACTCGGTCGGTGCCCATACTTCTGTGCAAACTTTATTTAAAAAATTGGTATCTAGATACCTATTGGTATGTTTTATTTAAGATTACTTTGGAACCTTAAAACGTATAGTTAACTGCAATTGTTTTCAAGAAATTGACACTTTCTGAATATAACTCCAATTTCACTTTAAACTGATGTGATGCAAAATTTAAGCTGCCTATTTTTTCAAAGTTTGGCTCAGAACTAGACCGATTTGCATTACAGTGATGTACCAACGGTCGTGTTACCGTTTGTTATATAACCAGTGTTATGGGCACTGAAGTACATACCCTATTTTTGACTAAAAACGCTCAAAAATAACTAAAACGCTAAAAACGTGACAAGACGCGATGTGCTATACTGGTTTTACATAGCTTCTCTTTGTAGTTTGAATGTATTCGTGGTCTTACTAGAAGACAGTTGGTCACTTTAGACTATGGTGAAGGAAAAAGCCGTATGACCGTTTACTTTTTAGCCGTATGTCTGTTCATGAGACTAAACGGCACAATTTCATTGTTTCGGCAAGTCCGGCAAAGTTAAATTCAGTTCTCGTACAAATTTTTAGGGCATACGTACAAAGGGGCACACTGTTTAAAATTCTCAAAATTATAAACTGCACCTTTGTCTGTTTGCAATGTTTGCGTTTTTTGACATTTTGCCATTCAATTTCGAGTTTGAGAAGTTTTAGAAGAAATTGTCCAAATCAGGTCTCCCGACAGGCTTTTTTTGCACGCTTTTGCCTCTGTAAATACAGTGACAAACTGACAAAATCCAAAGTGCACACTCAAATTCAATTATTGCTCTTTCTAAAATAGAGGTGCCTTGGGCTAGTAACATAACTGAAAATAAGCAAAATTGAATCAGGTTAGTTTTAGACCCGTGTAGTTGTAGTTTTGTAGACCGGTTAATGAACAATATTTTTTGTTATTTCTAACAAAATTTTCTTTATCAGTCACCAGCAAAATATCAATTTATATTTCAACGGAGCTCCTAGCTCCGTTGAGCTCAACGGCCCGTTAAACTCAACAGCCCGTTGAGCTCAACGGAGCCGTTGAAAATTTCGGCGAAAATCAAAGACTTTAGAACAAAATAATAATAGTCGCCTGATTTGAACGGAGGATTTTTAACGGCTCCTTTGAGCTCGACGGAAAGACAGATATATTATAAAATTGCTGTTGAAATTTTTCAACGGAGCCGTTGAAAAATTTCAACGGAGGTTTTATAAAATCCAATTTTATTTCAACGGCTCCGTTGAATTTTCCAGTGCATTTTTTCTGTTGGGCCACAGCCCAACAGGTCTTTAATTTTGATTCTGGTATTGTTAACACACTGCTAGCGTTAAAGTGCTCATGTGCGGGGTGTGTTTTACACGTCTTCTACCGTACATTTGCATCTGTCACTACCAAATGCCTTGTATGCTCACTTGTCTTCTTGCATTAAATATTCAAGCATGCTAGGCGAAAATGCAAATATATATAAAAAAAGAATGGTGCACTAGGAATCGAAGCAGTGACCTCATGGTTACAAGCCTGACACACTAACCACTCAACCACTCAGATTTCCTAAGAAATTAAGCTTTTACATCAATGTAAAGCTTTTTACTTCTATCACAGTGTTGACAGTGTTGCCTGCTTCAGTGACGCAAAAACAGACCAAGTTGAAATTGAAATTTTTTCAATAAAAATAGCTGCAGAGTACCTGCAGTGATTAAACTTCACTATTTAAAACCTTTTTATTAAGATTTTGCAGTTTTGGTGGCTGCAAAATTATGCGCTTTTTACAAAAAACTGAATCAGGTTACTGACCCAACAGGTTTACGATGGCCTCTGGCCAATGTACTTGAAAGTATATGCTTTATACTTACTGAAGATTTTACAGCAGATTGGGCTTGTTTAGAATATAATGTCGGTAAACACCAAAGACTTTAGAACGAAATAGTAGTAGTCGCGTGATTTGAACGGAGAATTTTCAACGGCTCTGTTGAGTTCAACGGGCCGTTGAAATCTTTATAAAATTGGGCCCAGATCGTTTGACAGGAGATAATCATATTCAATGCAAGGTTATGGTTAGTTGTATAGCTCATCAAGATTACAAAATCAAAATATGTACCTACTCTCGTAAAAAAGTCTATAAAAGTCTTGAAAAAAGTTCTGGTCCGAAATCATTTATTATGATAAAAAAAGCCAGTCTACTTCAGAACTTATAGTAAGTAAATATCTGTAGGTACACTTAAGTTACAGGTGATTTAGTTTAAGTTTACAATTTGCTCAGGTTACATATAGTTGGAGAAAAACCCTAACGTTTCTAGGGATGCAAGAAAGTTACGATTAGGGTTAGTATTCTCGTTCTATTATCTCTGACAAAAAATAATATTTCTCAAATGTAAAATATAAGTAAGTTAAGTAATTGATTATTTAATCAACTGTTAATATTAAAACTCCAAAGGACCTATAATTTGTCCCTCCTCCGGCTCAGAGGGTAGCATAAATGGTCCTTCAATGGCTTCAAGGAAAGACATGAGCTTTTGCCTGATTTCGCGAGGGCTCGAATTTATCCGTCTCAGCTGGCTTTCCAGACGTTTGCTAGTCTCTTCAGGAACGCCGCTTTTGGTTGACATAAAAATGTGAGACTGTTTGGAGGAGTTACGGTCAGCAATGGTCCAGCTGAAATTACAGAACAACAGGAAGCGTTTCGCGAAATACAGACATCTTTTTCTACCATACCTACCAATATATACTTCTACCCCTGTATATATCTGCACATACCTACACTCTTTACATTTTTTGAAAGAAAGAAGAACCCCAATTTTGAAAGAAACAAAGAAATGGAGGCGCCGGGATTCAAACACGGACCGCTCACGTCGAGCGCGTCAAAAAAGCTAACCACTACACCACAGCCCCTATTTCTCATTTACAATACATATACTCCTACCTAGTACCTACCTATGTCCTACTTTATTCTATTGTACCTATCTACTATCTTTTCCACAATAGCTCGATTAAATTTTGCGTCACTGCCCAGTTAGAAGTGTCGTTGTCAAAAACTTATAGAATTCAGTAATAAGCCAAGCTGAATGTTAATATAATAACTGAATTAATTGTAAGTAAGCTTACTCGGGAATAGCTAAAATCATAATATCAGTTTTACAAAAGTCACTGCTCCACATTTGCCTCAGAATATCACTGTATATATCTCCCAGATCGGCCAAGTCAAGAAATCCAGGTCGGGCCATATCCACGGACTGAGCTTCGGCACATCGATAAAGCTGGTCGATTCTTGCATTTGTTTGGGCGGATTCCCGCAATAACATTAAACCAATCGTGGTCGAGCCGTTTTTTGGATGGTTGCAGTGCAATCTATGCGTACTCGGAAACGCACCTGTCCCGCTAATGCACTGCATACAGCTACGGAGTTTTTTAGCCCGTAAAAGTTGGTCTATTTCTTCCGCACGCGTTCTGCTTAGAAGCCCGTCAGGGTCGCAGATGTAGCTGATTCCGAGGTAGTGTATTGAGCAGAAATTTTGGAAATTCTGTACGTCGGCGGGGCTAGGCAAGGTACACGGTGATAGAATTTTTCGGCGAGCATTTCGAGTTAGTCTACTTTCCAGGTTTGTAGACTGTCGGCGCGATGATATAAGTCTAAGGCTGCAGTAAAGACAAGTGATTGCCGTGTACAGTTGAAGGCGACAGTATTTCATGAACTGTAGCCGATTACCGCAGCACAGATGCGGTGATTCGTAGAATAGAATCGTAGATTAAAGAATCAATATCGGCATCGGTGGATAAATAGATCACATTTTCTGAAAAAAATGAATGACTGACGTGGGATGATATTCATCAACAGTTTTCACTCATTTTTAAGGTGAAACAGCAGTTCCCACACCCAACTACATAAGCTTTAGCTTGTACTTAACTAAAACATTTTAATTTCTGGGAAATACCTAATTAAAATATAATTTGCTAATCCAGAAACTACTATTTTTGGAATACGAATACAAAAAAACTTGCCAGAATGCAAGAATATACCTAATGAAATGTCTTGATTATAAAGAATAATAATCAAGAGTTTTATAAAATGTTTGTTATCCCATATTAGTGATATTAACTGTGAACTTTCGGTAGTTTACTAAATAATATTTCATTTTATTTGAGAGAAAACGTCTATTTAGACTGTCACTTGACAGCGCTGTCAGTCAGCCGTTAAAATAAATTAAAGGCTTGATAGAATTTAATTTTCGCGTTGAAGTTGTTTTTCGAAAAATAGTTTCATTACTTTTATCGTGACTACTGAAGTAGCTTGATGAATATTATTCTGTTTAAAGTTTAATTCAAGTGAAGCCAAAAAGGGGTTTTTGCGGAAAATAGAAAAGTATACTACCTACGTCCGATTCTTAGCACTAAAACTTGTTTAACACTTAGGCGAGACAAAAAACATGTGATGTAGTTACATGTAGTTACAGTTGCTGTCCTTCCTAACTTCTGTTTTTCCGTTAGTTAGAATAGACCTACTTGCCTTTATATGATCAAATAAATAAAGTTAAGTCTATTTTTGTGTTTTTATGAAATAATATTCACTAATCGTAAAATGTATTTTTGTATATGTATTAAAGGCGTATTAAAAAGGTACACAATAGTGTTCGCCCTACGGTGAACTGTCACCTAGCTACAAATTCTCCATAAATTATTAACATATAACGTATTGGAACATCTAACAAATGGATTAGCTTTTTTACCTAAACCTGATTATGCCGAGAATAAGCCATACTGCCGCTCTCAGCTCAGAAAAAGGCTTGTGAACTAATAAATTGAATCAAAAGTCGACTCAAACAGCTGTCTGTCGGAAAAAATATCGGACACAATTGCTCTTATTGTGATAAATTTTTCATAGTTTTAGAGACTAAGTGAAAAATAAAAAAAAACGATCTCTTATCAAGTCAACTTGTTGTCTTTTGTAAAGTATGTTCTGTTTCGGTGTTACAAAAACAAATACATACATATTGGTGATACTAAAGCCCGGTTCAGACTTTTTCCGAAGTCCGAAGTCCGAAGTCTGAAGTCCGAAATCCGAGTCCGAAGTCTGAAGTCTGATGTTGTAAGTGCGAACACATGTTCATACTTTTGTCCGAAATCCGATGTCTGATGTCCGAAGTTTGAGGCAGAAGTCTGAAGTCCGGTATTGTTGCAGCTGTTCATACTTCAGTCCGAAATCCAAAATCCGAAGTCAGAAGTCAGTTTCCGAAGTCCGAAGTCTGAAGTCTGAAGTTGAAGTGTGAACAGCTGTTCAGACTTAAGTCCGAAATCCGAAATCCGAAGTCAGTTTCTGAAGTCCGAAGTCTGAAGTCTGAAGTTGAAGTGTGAACAGCTGTTCAGACTTAAGTCCGAAATCCGAAATCCGAAGTCAGTTTCCGAAGTCGGAAGTCTGAAGTGCGAAATCCGAAACTCAAAATCGGACAGGCGCGTCGTTTTGTTGTTGTTTTGTGTTAATTCACCATGAATCCCAAACTTCTGCAATGTTTTGCTTTGACTTGGGCTTATGTTTACCGCCGACGTCAAAAACTTCATCGTCGTCGGCTCGAGGTTCACCCAGTCTGATGAGAAGGAAAATGTTCTAAATAAATACAGTTGGCGAATTTGGCCATTTAATTCAAGGCAAAAATGAAAGAGTATAAACTTGAAAACATTAAACTAGAGTGTTTGAATTTGTCAACATTTTTACTAAGAAAGCTTGCATTTACAAAGCTAACAACGAAAATTTGGGAGAAGCGAAACAGCGAAAAATAACACTTGGGCCGACGGGCGGTACGGCTGAACGTCTTGCTCTGACTCAAATTGTAATTGTTGGCTATTCAATGACCCAAACGGTACCCTACTTTTGACGACAAATTCGTGTGCGCTTTAACAGCAATCAGCCAATTATATCCGAGCGAGGAGTGTTCAAATGCTTCGGGGCTGAAATTTGGTTGGCTACAGACTTCAGACTTCGGAAAATGTTAAACCAAATTTAACTTTCATTTCGGACTCATCAGACCCCACTTCGGACTTCTGACTTCGGATTTCGGATCAAGTAAAAACTGCATCGACTTCGGACTTCGGACTTCGGAAACTGACAACTGACTTCGGACAGCAACTTCGGACTTCTGACTTCAGACTTTGGAAAAAGTGTGAACTGATACAACTTCGGACTTAAAACTTTAGACTTCGGAATCGGACTTCAGACTTCAGACTTCGGACTTCGGAACGAAGCATGAACAGAAAACCACTTCGGTTTCAGACTTCGGACAACTTCCGACTTCGGACTTCAGACTTCGGATGAAGTGTGAACCGGGCTTAAGAGTACAAAAAAAGTAGCTATCGTTATTATTGTATTATTATTATACTGTTATGTGGTCTTGGCTATGCGGATGTTTATTCTTTTTGTTTCGGGGGCTAACCAAGTGGAACTGGTAAAAATATTGAAAAGATAAAAAATAGATAAACTAATTAATAATTTTTTTGGTTTGAGAAAAACAATGAAAATCGGGATGATATTATTCCAAAACTAATCTCATACTTAATTGATTACTTGCTAAACGAATGTCATTCCTAAATGGTATATGGGCTCATACGTAGTGTTTGTGACCGGCCGCGAAAGAACTTCGGCCGGCCGGCCCGTGAAAACCGGCCGGCCGTCCGGCCGAGCAGCCGAATTTTTGGACAAAACCAGTCCAGAGTGTCATTTTGGCATAAACTTAGCCTGCCGGATTGTTACGCCGCCCTAATTTTGTCAGTCGGTTGAATCTGGCTGGCCGGCCGGTGTTTTTAACCGGCCGGGCGGCCGGCCGACTTTGACCGCCCGGCCGGCCCGCTGATTTTAGCCGGCCGGCCGGCGCTGGCTTTTTTCGGCTGGCCACAAACAAAATTCCGGCCGGTCACAAACACTACTCAGTACTCATACGGTGATGGTGAATCAAATGTGATAGATCAAAGTTTTGTAGGGCCAACCTTTTGTACTCACTTTGTTGTGCAAAAATTTACTTTGTTTACTAAAATTTAACACGGATATGCTTAAATGACTGGTTACGTGTAGGAATGACGTCACGTACCATGACTGTAAAAAACAATGAGCAGATGTATTTTTCAATAAAATATGTTGCGAAACTTGTCATTGTTATGTCATTGGGTGAAGTTACTGTAAGCCAACAGGCGAGCGAGACGAAGGGTCTATTCCTTTACGGGATTAAAGGGTTAATTTTAATCGGACTAAACGGTTTAAAAACTAACCCCCTTATCCAAAATGGATTTAGCGGATTTGATTTAGCAGATTTAGCGCTGCTAAATCTGTTATCCAAAATTCCAGGATTTAGCCGATTTAGCGGATTCAGCGCGCGCCTAAATCCGATAAATCCAATAAATCCAAACAATTTTGGATAGGTAAGCGTCTTAACTGAATTTGCTAAATCTGCTAAATCCTAAATCTGCTAAATCCGCTAAATGTATGAAGTTTGGATAACACTTTCAGACTGTTGTACTGCACAACTTGACTTTGCGCATTTGGTTCACTGACCATTTTCGCCTGTAACTTTAATTACGCGCAACCGTTTTGAACGTTCAATACATGAATCGAAAGCTCTAAAGTTGCACTTTTCAGTCATGTAATTTTAATGAATTTTTGGATTAGTTTTGAGTAAACTTTCAGATTGTTTTACTGCCCAATTTTATTTTGCCCATTGGAGTTCCGTCCCTTTTAATTTCGCTTGTAAGTTCGGGCATGTGCAACGTTTTGAATGTTCAATATACCAATTTAAAGCTCAATACCTGCATTTTTTATGTATGTTAGGTTCTTTATATTTTTTGCCTCAGTTTAAAAAAACAACAGGTTTGTAAGACAGCTTTGATAACAGCAATTTTTTAGTTGTCAGGATGGCGCTCCAGGCCAAGAATTACATCATGAAATCTTAACACTAACTGAATATATACATAAAACATACCTAACACCAAGAGGACATATGTAATGGGAAGGTATGACACTCTCCCTATTATGCCTGGCAGCGCGCGTCCAATGCGGAGCGCGAAATAGTCCGTTTATGTACGGTTTTAAAGGGGGGTACCCTTTCCTCAACTGAGGGGGGGGGGGTGCCCACCCCTCAGTTTGATACCCCGTGCTCAACTGAGGGGGGTTTGAGATGTGTTAAAATGTTAAAATACTTGCGATTTTAACTCAAAAAGCGACATATTTTAGCATTTTTCGGTCAAAAAACAATGCTAATTTCGACTTCAGCAGCATCAAACGTAAAATAGGAGCTCAAAACACTATAAATTATGAACTCACTCAAAACACTGAAAATTATTAAAAATAAAATGATGACTAGCGACGTTTCAGAAACTAGAAAATCAGCAAATTTTCCAAAATTCTCTGACATTCCTGTAAATTTACTAAATGTCATTTTCGTATCAATAAAACAGCTAAAACGATACAATAAACAGTGTATTAAGCATATACATAGTGCACAATGCAACTATATGCACATGCACATGCTTCCATACAAGATAAAGGTAAGGAACACAAAGCTACAGAGTTGCAGGGGTCTGGGGGCGCCAGCCCCCAGAAAAAAATTGGAAATTTTTAGATATTTTTGGTCAAATTTGGTTAATTGGAGACGTATCGGAAATTTTTTCGGCCGGACCCTAAAAACCAAAAGGGGAACCTTGTGTACCTACAATTTCAGTCGAAAAATTTTTTTTTTTTGGGGGGGAGATTCTCCCATTCCCCCCCTGGCTACCCCCTGCTGTCACCTACATTTTACCTACATATTAATTGCATTGCTGGCTTGCTTTTGTTAATATACTCGCTTTGCAATTTCCGCCGTTACGGTAAAAAAATCAACAAAAATATAGTAGAACATCAAAATTTATAAAACTAAAACAAATTATCTGACTGTGATCCCATATTCGTAACAGTCAGTCAATGTACAAAAAAATTTACTAAAACAAAAACTTAATTTGCTCAAACAGTCGTTTCTAATTTGTAAATCAGGTTGCTGACTTGTGCCGAGTCGACACATTTCAGGTGAGCGGACGTGAAAAAGTTTATCCGTTGGACTACCACAATTGCCCTGGTTTCCCACTTTATAGGGATTTATAAACTCTAGCAGTGTTACAACTTTTGAAGAATTTAATGATATAGATTTTTAACGCAAAGAACTGAGGAAGAGCTCAGAAAATAAGATAATAATACCAACACAATAAAAATTATTGCTCTTTTGTCACTAGTAGGCTTGTCATTTTGGCATCGGTATTGGCTGTGCTCGGATCGCGTGCAATGTCCACAGTCCGCCCCATTTTGATTGGCGGATATGCCTACTGAGTACTGAGCAAGGTATCACACCTTTCACATAATATTCGCTATATATAATGAAGATTTATGATTTGTATGTGGCGCGCAGTTTCATTCCAGTCGTTTTGTTTCAAAAAATTTGGAAAATAGCTTCAATGATTGGATTATAAAATAGTTTAGGCCGTATTTTTAAACGGCAATAAAGTGCAACTTTTGAAAATCTACATCATTAAAAAGCCTAATTTATGAGCTTTCGAATGATGTATTGCACACCCAAAACGGTTAAGGCAGTCTAAAGTTATAAACGAAAACGCGAAGGCCACCCAAATGCTAAATCCGATAAATCCTCGTAAATTTACGAGGATTTAACTCGGCTATAAAATGCATGTAATTTTAAATCCACGGATTTAGCGGATTCAAAAAAATGAATTTTGGATAAGGATTTAGGATTTAATTTAAATCCGCCAGCATGCTAAATCCGAAGGTAATTTTGGATAAGGATCGGATTTAGCGCACGCTAAATCTGATAAATCGGCTAAATCCAGCACGCAAGTTAAATCCTAAACGCTTATCCAAAATGCAGGATTTACATAGCTAAATCCGGATCCGCTAAATCCATTTTGGATAAGGCCCTAAGCTTAAAAGTGCCATTCCAAAACCTCCGGATTAAACGGACTTAACTTTTAGCGTGCTGCTTTGTAATCGGACTAAACGGACTTAACTATGCACGCTAATGTCAATGTTAATTTCCCATTCCTAAACCTCGGACTAAAATAAGTCCAGTCCGTTTAATCAGGTAAAGGAATAGGCCCCAAGTCGCTTGCAGCCTTTCTAGAAATTTATGAAGTCATAAGCGCTGCACAGAGTGCCGCGGTACGCGAAATTTGCCAAATATAGGTACATAAAAACTATTAAAACGTGTCTTGGCTTGTTATTGAGAATGTGAAACTAAAATATGAGCAATTTTTGAAGGTGTATATATGCCTGCGACTGCCTCACCCTTTTTACGGCTACCAACCGGAAAATTTGTGTCAATTTTGATAAATGAAATTGTATATTTTAATAAATTTAATAAATAAAATGAAATTTGTTTAAAATGTTATCCAGTTGAGTAACCAATTTGAAATATTTATGTTGAGAACTTTAAGGTTTATATGGGACTTTATAGCCTCGAAATCAACAAGAACTGTACAACTTCATAATTATCCCCAAAAGGAAATAACAAACATTGAATAGAAGTATTGCATTGAAAACATTAGGAAGTAAGAGCAGCAATACTTAATAGCAATATAATAATTGAAAAAGTGTAAATGAGAATCCATGAAGAATTAAGTTAGTTAAATAAATAAGTAGAACTAAGTCCAATAAAGTTTACTAAAAAACAAAAAAATTAAAAATGTTACTTAAATAACAGTATTGATAGATTTGCCTAAGTTACATACCTTTTTGTTTGATATGCAAACTCATGTTAATTATATCCAAGCACTTGCTCACCTCACACTTTAAAAAAAATTGGCCTAAGCATGTTAGCCTATGTTAAAAGTATTTAAAGCCAGGAATTTTAATTTAGTAAAGTGTTAAATTAAACGAAAAAAGTAGTGACTTTAAAATAGTGATTCCGAAGTCATCAATCAGCTTAAGTTGCTTTTTTGACAGAAGCAAAGCGCAATATGTAAATGTTTTTCTGTCAATTACTGACGGTGCTTGCACAAACCCCATTCCCTTGTCAAAAAACAGGTTATAGCAGTCGGTAACGTTTCAGCTATGCCTAGAGGCAAGGCTCTTTGGCTCGAAACGTTGTAACTACATTCCAGTTTTACCTGCTATGATATATGTTTGTATTAATGTATATGAGTTTATATGTTGCGGGCAAAAAAATCAAAGGCTAGATTAATGTTGAAAAAAAACAATTTTCCATGTTTTTTTGCTAATGAGTTAAGCACGGTGCATACTCGTCATTTTGGTTGTATATTTGTCCTTTTATTACTCTTCAACAAGCACGTTTTGCGCGTAAGGTTAAATTTATTTCAGACAGATCGCGGTGTGTAGTGCTGAGGATATTCTTCGAATATAAAACGCGGCACTTTTTTTAAATTTTTTGAAGCCAACGTATTAAATACACTTTTCAAATGTTAGTCCTAAAGCTTAGCCAACAGTGCGTCGATTTTGCTTAAATTTTCATACCTATTACTGGCTATTAAGTACAGTTTTGCAATACAATGATCAATTTTGAACTCAAGTTGTTCACAGTGAGCATGTTTCATCTCTTAGGTAACATTGCGTACATGTTGCCGAACGAGATACAGCAAAATAATATATATACAGCAGCTAAACTACTGTAAGCCTTAAGCTACCATGTCTTAGCCAACTTCGTCCATGCTGTGGACTCCATAACAGTGTGATGGCATGGTTGCCATACGTTCAAAATTCCTGTCCTTCTGACGCGCTAATGAATATTCTACGAAACATTGTCGTGACACGTTTCGTCAAATTACTGTGTTCATTATGCAAAAACTGCCGGTAGTGGATAGATACGCAAATGAGAGCAGGCAGGTAATCGTCGCCAAGTACGTACATACATACACGATATAGACACACAAGCTCACACAAACAGTGTTATTTGCTGACCTGCCAGCAATTTAACACTAGAATAGATGCATTTGTGTGCTCTTGATGGACACGTTTGCAATATAGTATATACTATACGCTGAGGTCGCCGCGTAAAAACATTTAATTATTTGTCACATTCATTTTTCAGTGTTTGGAAGACAAAATACAACAGGATATCTGAAAGAAAGTTCCACTTGCAGCTTAAATGTTCGCAAAGGACAAATGACAAAAGGACAAAATTCAAAAGACTAGTATTATCCGGGCTATATCCTTGAACACTTCGTTGACCTAACTGGCTAAAAACAACTTTCAACATGTCTAAAGTTACTAATGTATAATTTTTTACCAGATGATGTACAAAAAATTTTTGAGAAAAACTTTACAACAACTTTTCAAAACATTTCTGTTCGTACTTGAAACTAAAAGGAATTTTCAAAAGAAGAATATAAATAAATCATATGGTACTCTAATTTGGACAAGAAAAACCAAAACTCCAAGTCTCATATTTAAGAACCTTTTAAGGGCTTGAAAAGTCTGAAATTCAGCAAACCTTGCCTAAATTTGGCTCAAACAAATCTAAGATTCAAAAGTTTTCAATCATATTTCGAGCAAAATCAACTTTTAAGTGCCTCAAAGTGCAACTTCGAAGGTATTTCTAAACAAATTAAAATCTCTTTGACAATGGTAAAATAAATTAACATACGGATATTTTTAAATAAGTGCAACTCATAAAAGGCTTAAAGTTCAAAATATATTTAAGCTGGCGTGCGGGATTGGTTACCCTAACCGTTTCTATACTGGAAATATCAAGCCAAGTCACGCTTTTTGTTTTACTTCCATTTTGAACTTTTTTGTGATTTCACGGTGTTTTGTGCAAGGCCTTTTAGTTAGAAAATATTTACGTATAAAGGCTGCCAGTATAACTTGCTAGTTTACACATGCCTCGAATGACGGTGCATGTCGAAAAGTAATTATTCACACTTCACAAATACCACACTCATATAGCGTGAACGCGAATTAATGTAATAACACGTAAAATTTAAAACGAAGATTTAAGTTGTTTTATTTTTTATGAGTGTAAAATAATTTGAAAACTACTCCTAACCGAAGTGACCACAAAGATTTTCCTCGAGTAAAGCCCCTGTCATGGTCACGAATAGAAGCCCACCTTTGAATAGAACCCCAATTTGAATGTTCACGAAAAAATAAAATGCCCTGGACCTCTATTCCAGTAAATACGATAAGTATCCTTCTTGCGAGTTTGGCTCAGCCGATTGTCAAGAGCTGGTGATTTATCAAAAACGGGGGATTGGCGCCGGTGCATTTTTAACAGGGGTTTAGGTAGCTACGTAACGCATCGTGTGTCGTTTTCAGTATAAATTCTTTCATGAGTTAGGGACCATTTTAGACATTTTTGAGCGCTGTTTTATTTTAATTTCTTGAGTTATTAAGATTATTTGTTAAACGTTATGTAAGTAGCTTTAACGATAACGATAAGCTACATATAACTAGGGCTGGGCACGGTTACACGGTACGAACCGTGTACACGCGTGTAACCGTGTACACGCTAAGCTTAGCGTGTACACGGTTAGGGGTCACTATCCGCGGTTACTTAGCGGTTACAGCGTGTACACGTTAAGACACAGTAACCGCGGATACTGTAACCGTTTACTCTAAACGGATAGTGTAACCGGTTACTCTAAACGGGTAGTGTGACCGGTTACTCTAAACGGATAGTGTAAACGGTTACTCTAAACGGATAGTGTAACCGATTACACTATCCGTTTTCCGATTTCGTGTACCCGTTAAGAAAAATGTTCGCTTGGCTGCTGGATTTATGCAAATTTGCCTACAATCGTGTGCAAGCGATTTGCCTGTGTTTTATTTCATATACGCATTTGTGTGCAAGCTATATTTTTTCAAGATATATAAAGGCATTTATACTGACAGCTCTACATTGTCCCAGTAGCTCATATGGTAGCATGCTGGTCTGAAGATCTAGAGATGGGTGGTTCGCATCTTCCCTTGGTCATTCATCCCTACCTCTGCTTCTTGACGTTTAATAACCGTGTAACCGTTTAGTAACCGTGTAACCGGTAAGTAACCGTGTAACCGTTTAGTAACCGTGTAACCGTTTAGTAACCGTCTAACCGGTTAGTAATCGTGTAACCGTTTAGTAACCGTGTAACCGTTAGTAACCGTGTAACCGTTTACACAGTTAGTATCCGTGTAAATGGCTACACGGATACTTAGCGTGTAAACGGTTACGTGGTTACACGGATAATTAGCGTGTACACGCGGATAATTGCAGTAACCGTTAGTTAGCGTGTACACGCGGTTACTAGCCTTCGAAACTAACCGTGTACACGGATAGTGATTTTGTAACCGTGCCCAGCCCTACATATAACCGGCTTTTGCGATTCTTTTGGCCCTGACGGGCGTCTGGGGTGTCTGGAGAGCTTTTAGGTTATATTGGTGATTTCACGCGTGAGCCCCGGACGCAGGTGGGTGCGTAGGCTGGTGGCGCAGAGTTAGGCAAGTCGTCTTCGTCTTTTACGTTGACCACGTTCCACTTGGACTCGGGCACATGGTCGCTTTCGCCTTAAAGCCCTCCGCCTTTGAGTCTATGTACATTCCAAGAGCCCCGTGGTTTATGATCAAACATTGGCAGGCACCTCACTGCAATTTTGGCGTGAATTGTATTTTCAAATTTTATAAACTATACTTTAAATCTAATAATTTAATATTTAAGTTGACATGAATTTTGTCTAAAATGAATTTTTTATTTCACTGTTGTCCCATTTATGTTCGGCTGATAAATACTTAAAGTAGCTTCAATGCTTACATAGCTAAAAAATTTCAATACAATAATATCATACTAAAAGTCGGCACCAAAATTTTTTCGTAATAAAAATCAAAACTTGATGTGAAGTGTGAAAATCAATTGGCAATAGAGGGTAACATTTAAACAAGCATATATCATAGCATATATTAGCTCAAAAGGCACGAGGTAACCATAATATTAGCATGTGCAAATGTTCATAAAGTGACATACTGAGTAGATTATTAATAACTGTTTTCTGAACTTTAAAGCCAAATGCGGGAAACAAAGCACCGACAACGCATTAATATTTGATAACTTTTCCTTCAATTTACGTTAGTTAATGGATGACAATTAATAAATGCATAAGTAATAAGCAATTTTTCTATGTAGGTGTCCATACTGTAAAATTTTCACAAATTTACTATAACGAAGTGAACTTTGCAAACAATGAAAGTGACAGTTTCATGTGGACCGGTGCTTAATCAACATGTAAAGTCAATTTGAAATTTGTCTTGGAAATGGCGTGTGTAACGAATGTAAACCCGATGTAAATGTAATGAAAATACGAGTTATGATTAACACGTCATGTTTAAAAGCAACGTGTAAATGTACTAATATATGTTACATATTGTAAATGTAATGTGTAAATGTAACGTGTAAATCTAACGTGTAAATAGTAAATGTAATGTGTAAATGTACAAATGTATTGTAAATATAGTGCAAATGTAAAAAACATGTGCCTGATGTACTACTACTACTGTTAATGTACAGTTGAATGTACTGTTAATCTGTAGCCACTGTTAAGTATTAAGGAAATGTATTTTAAGAATGTAAATATATATCTCATAAGTTCATTTTTTGCAACACTCTTTGAAAAACTACATTATAGCCAGAACACAAACATTTGAGACTGATTGTTAATACAGCCTGTCCATATCAGGTGACAACAAACGCTTAATCAAACAGAGCTGTGTTGCATGAAAGCTATGTCGTGTCGCGCAGGAAAAAGGTTAACAATGGTTCCAGACCTAGCCATTAGCGGGGCGGTCGGCGGGCGGCAGGAGATAATACACCAGGCGGACCCTAATAGAATAATCAATCTGCTTTCAAAACCTCAGTCTGTGCGTGTGTTTGCTCGTGTGTGCGCACGTCCTAATGTGTCTGTGGTGTCCTGGGCCCGTTTTAGGCTCGCTTCAGGACTCCCTTAGAGGGTCCCAGCGTATTTGAATCTTTTTTTCAGCAACGACAACGTACACAACATTATAACTTTGAAAACATACTAAGTTACATACCTTCCTTGAAGAAATATTACCCAACAGTTTGGTTAAGAAACATTGTTTGCCACAGTATTTGATTACAGACGGTATATGTGATAAGAAAAACATACCTAGTTTGCGTGCAGGGGGAAAATTAGGGTCAGCATTGATTATGTAGTGAAATCATAGTTCGAAATTGATATGGTGCGGGACACAATATACATTCAATAAAAATTTGACGTTCGTTTATTAAAGAAAAATATTGAAAATAAAAATATTGACTGTGTATTGAAAAATAAAGTGCATAAAAGATGTACAAAACTGTTGGACATTTTTACCAAAGTAGAAATATAAGTCTTTATCAAATTTTCATGAAAAAGTTTTCAGACGTTAAGCCAAAACTCTTTAAAAGACTTTTAGGGAAAATCAGTGATTCGGAACAAATAAGGTTTACAAAATGCCATACGAAGGATTTTGAGTGATAAATGCGCTTTTCGCAAAGTTGACTTCGGCATTAGATTAAATCTCAGCTTGACTGCTGTATTTAACAGTCCATGAAAAGATAACTACCGTCAACTCTACGCATGCTATTTTAACTTAAAGCCCTATTCATACTTATCCTTAAGGACACAGGGACGGGGACAAGGACAATAAGGTCCGCTGTTGAGAAAAATTGCATTTTGACTAATTATTTGTATACGGCCTAGAAGCACCACTCTACTATGTTTATGCGATAAACTGGCTCAAATGAGCTTGCAGTTTTTTCGGAATCGCTTAGGGACAAGGACAAGAACAAATATGATCCGGGCTTAAGGTGGTAGTGTCGAAAACGCAGTTTTGCTCTTAGATTGCAAAAAAGAGCTTTTTGCTTTGAAATAGTACCTTCACTGAGAAGCTAGTCCAGCGCTGTATGGTGTCATATAATTACTACCAGACTACCAATATCGACTAAATACCTTGGACCAATCGCCATTTGTAAGCCAGACATCACACAATAGGGACATAACGGATCAACAGAACAAGCTAGATATCAGATTCGCCAGCTTGTAAAGTAAACTTAATATGTCGACCCACAACTTTTTGCCACAAATAAGGAAAAAGACAATACCGTTATTTTAATAATTTATATTAATATTAAAAGTCACTATTTAAACTATTTTTAATATAAATATTTATATTAATAGTTAATTAAAAATATTTCAAGAATTTTATTTATATTAATATTTTATTAAAAATATTTTCAGAAATCTAGTTATATTAATATTAAATTAAAAATAATTTAACAATTTTATTTATATTAATATTAAATTAAAATTATTTTGAGAAGTCTATTTATATTAATAGTTTATTAAAACTATTTTTCTAATATTTATATTAAAATGCACTGCTTTTTTAATATTCTTTTTAATACAGCTACAGGCTAGTGTGTTTGTGTGTACGTGGATCACGCTGTATTTATATTAATATTAAAAATAAATATTAATTTTGTTTTAATAGTCTTTTTAATACAGCTGGGTAACAGCCACGTGCGTTGATGTGTTTCTGACACCTAGTGTGTCTGCTTCAGATCCATCGTACGGTTGTACGTACAAGTCTCTCTATATAATAGTATCCACTGTGCGCCGTGCGGCCACTCTGATTTTTCTTATTATTATGTTTTGGCACAGTGTTATACTTTTCGTGTTTTTTTTATTTTTTATGTTTCGTATTGTGGAGCATAGGCAGTTTTTTTTAATTTATTGTGCATTATGTTGTATTGCGCCATTTGTATTTCAAATCTGATTTCAACCTGACGAATTTTGTAGATTTTCGTAAACCGTGGTTTTAGCTAGTTGAAATTCGCTAGAAAAAAGACGTGCTGTGCTACAAGTTTGAAATTTCAACTGAGCTAAAACCACTATTTAAGAAAATCTACGAAATTAGTAACGAATCGGGCTGTATTTTGCAATGAAATTATATGCAAATCATAGAAAAATGTACGTAAAAACCATGGTTTGTAAAACCACCTTTTTTGAGAAATCCACTCTTTGTTGCTACATAAAAATCTTATTTTAAAACTGTGCTGCACCTTCAACGGTGCTACTTCGCTTGAATATTAAAAAATGAAAAACTCAAAGATTTTCCCTTCAACAAGATAGGGGGAGGTGGGCTACACAGGTAAAAAATCAAAGTTCTCCAATTTTGCTTATTTTCACATATGTTGCTCCCCAAAGGGACCCCAAAGTCAGATAAGAACAATTAAACTTGAATGTGCACTTTTAGTATAGTGTGTTTGTCGGTGTATTTACGTAGGCAAAAGTGCGCAAAAATGCTGATAATTAGCCGTAGTTGGGCAAAGATCAGATATAGCCGTATATCGTATGATCCGGATTTTTTACATGTATTTTCAAATCTAAAATCGAGGACAAGACGTGAAATAATGGCCGTTTTTTGACCCTGCCAAATTTGATTGACTTTACGTGTGGCGTCACTGCTCAGGCCATTGGCAAAAATTTTAAAAAAATGGATCCTGGAGGTTGAGATATGACATTAGGCTATCGAATCATGCACAATCAGCTTCGTCAGTTTTAACAAAAAATTCTAGTACAAGGACGCTGTGTAACCACAAAAAGCCTAGTAGGTTCCCCTTAGTAAAAAAATTAGCAAAACATTGGCAATTGGTTTCAGTTTGTTACATCTACGATGCGCCTTCACTAGGGCTACATTGTGTGCAAATTTGAAACTCATCAGAGAACCTAAAATTTTCACTTATACAGGAAGCCCCCCTTAAAATGCCCCTTAATTTTATTATAAAAACAAGGACCCTCCATTATTTATCTTTCAATTTTCAATAGTCAACTGTGCAATAATGTGGGTTTTTTAGCTTTGTCAGAAAAATACTTGCGAACTCTTACTGCCATTGACTCAATTTTCGCAATGGGTAAGTACCTTTTATCTGCTCCATGATTTATATACAAGCATGAATGTACATGTATGTATATAATGCATGTATGAATAAATGCGTGAATATATTCATAGAATGACGGGTTTGACTTGGACTGAACCTGAGTTAAACTTGGTTTGTAAATACCACTTTTTGTGCTTCTTATACTTTACTAAAGTTTGAGTCGCCCGCAAATCGAAGTCAAAAAATTCCAGATTACTAGCATTGACAAATTGACACGATTATGTGGATTGACACTGACGAGGGGTAGTCCCGCGAAAGCAGCCAATTCTGGATAGCTGTAAAACTTGCTCAGTAAATCTCTGGCTTACCGATAGTGATTGAGCCAGGCAGTTTATTATAAAATCTTACAAAAAGAATCAGAAAAGTTCATAAGCAATTTGTGATGATGGTGAAGTACTCCATGTCTCGTCATATTCTCAGGTTTTGTGTCTTACTGCTACCGAGTTTTGGTTCATATATACCTACCGAGCTTTGTTTCATACCTACCGAGTTCTGCTATTGTTTTTTTTATTTTTACCTCAATGGCGTTAGTGTTAATTGTATCATGCTGTATGTCAGTATCTTCCTGTAAGTTGTTACTTGTTTAAATGTGTATTGTTTGATTTGATAGAAAATTAAAATTTTGTTTCGTTTACAAGTGGTTGTTTCATTTTAGCAATTCTTTTTCGAGTGTCTATTTCTATTTTCCCAGTTCTTTTCCAGCCCCTGCTTTCTCACAAAAATCTATTTATACAAGTTCTGTAACCCAGGTTTGACATGGGCGGACTGAGGCCGCTGCCGAATTGTTTTGGGAACGTGCGAAGTATTATACAAGACTAGTTATTTAAAAAAAACAGGGTCTGGGCGCCTATGACTTAGCAACGCTAACTCTTAATTTAGGACCACTACACCCTGTTAAAAAATGTTTTAAGTAAAAACTATGGTTGATGTCTCGATACTAACCATTTAACATAATGTAGGACACAATACAAGCAAAATATTAAAATACTATTAATATTAATATTAAAAGTCTAAGAAAAATCCTATTTATATTAATATTAAATTAAAAATAACTCAAGAAATTTATTTATATTAATATTAAATTAAAAATATTTCAGGAATTGTAGTTATATTAATATTAAATTAAAAATAAATTGAAAAAATTATTTATATTAATATTAAATTAAAAATAATTGAGAAGTTCTATTTATATTAATAGTTTATTAAAAATGAAAATCCATTATTAAAATAACGGTAAAAGACAAGCACTTTTGTTGACGAGTGTATGAATTTTCGCAGGATGACAGCTAGTATTACTTTACCGTTTCGGTAAAATGTAGCGCGGCCTGCACCAAAATGTTGAAAAATAGTACAATGCTACCGAAATAAGTAACTTACATAATATATTCGTGAACACATAATTCTAACGACATAATACTCAATTTAAACGTCAGTTCCGTCAGTCAAATTGACAGTTTCGGTTACTATTAAAAATGAGTTAGGATACAAAAATATATACAGTATGTGTAGTCTACGAACACGAACCGGATGTTGAAAAATTCCACATTCACAATAGAAAGACAGCTGGCGTCCGGAATCGAACCTCATGTAAAACCACTACACGACACGAAAAGATCTGTTGGCCTAAACTCTCATTTGCACATGTCATTTGTTCGAGCATACTTATTTTCGTGGTGCTACACGTTTACCTAACAGTAGCCTTGTCGCTCACACAACTTATACTAAGACATAATTGGGAGTTGAGGACACTCCCGACGACGAGTTTCTGATACATGCTATATTGTTGTGATATTTTCGTGACTTTATACATTTTTCAGATGGAACAAACAAAGGCTTGTGCACTTCCTTTTGGGTATAGAAATTAGAACCCTATGATATGTAATGTACTTCTAGCAACGTGTTGAATTAAGTTTATGACACAGTTTATGCTCACAAAGCTTCATTGCAAAGACAAGTCTGTTGCTACGTAGAATATTTGTCTATTTGTCGGTCTACGTGGGCGTAAAGCAAGATTGTAGAGGTCCAGACAGGTCCGTCATCCTCTTCGCATAGACTGCCTGCGAAAGGAAGTGGTTCACAAAGCAAGACTCGGTGGCTCACCAAGCAAAAAAGGTGGCTCACGGAGCAAAATCGGAGGAAAATGTAAAAATGTTGCTCAGCACCACCCTCCGCCGGAGGCCCATCCCCCAGAGTCTCCTAGCTGCCGACTTATTTACGCTATATTCTTATGCACTTCTTGTGAGTCTGCTAAATCGTTGATCAGAGTTTTTACAATATTTGTGACTGTATTGCATAGGTGCCTCTGCCTTGTTTCGAATGAAAACTGGCTGTGAGTTCGCCAGCTCTCTCTATTAAGTACAACGACACTATCAAGTACAAGTAAGCTCTACACACACAACACATTAACTAATTTGCCAAGTGGCAAGTTCAATTAATTTCTATGCAAGCAGTTCACTTGCACAAAGTTAATCTGACCACATACACACGCACACGCGCACACACACACAACACATGTAGACATGCTGCAGCTGGTAAGAATCAGCAGTGCAATTCAATGCACTGAAACTGAGCATGATTTACATGCATTTTCAGTTTCAGTGCATTGATTGAAATTAGTATGCACGGCCGCTGAGGCGGCCGCGCAAAAAATGAAGGTAGATTTTTCCTTTGCTTTGCAAATGAGCGTCTAGATTTTCAACAATTTATCATTATTGCTGTTACTACCTTACTGTTTACGTACAGCTTCACAGTTCAAACGAGTGTTTACTCCACATCCGCTACTGCAATTTGCACTAAATGTTTTGTGTATTACCTGCAACATATGTGCTATCAGTCGGTGCAAACAAACTAAGCACAAATATTGATAAATGTGATGAAAATAAGGAGTGTGAATTAGTGTTGTTTTCGTATAGAAATTTTAGTATAGTTTAGATACAGCTATAGTATAGAGCCCCCTATGTAGTTTAGTTTTGATACAGTTATAGTATAGCGGCTGAAGTTTAGTTTAGTTTTAGTTCTAGTTATAGTATAGGCTTTTCGCCGGAGTTTTAGTTTTAGTTATAGTATAGTTTTAGTATGGAGTTTTAGTATAACGCATTTTGACGGCGAGCGTGTTTTTCTGATAGTAATATTACATCCTATTCATCTCTAGCTATAGGTATTTGACAAATATTCTAAATAAGTTCAGTTCAGTTTTAATCACGAGCTATTTCATCAAGGGACTAAACTTATATACTTTTAGTCGGAGTTGAGGATGGCATATCAGAGAGTATTAGTTAAGTAGTTTATTTAACATGGTGATTTTTAAGTTGAATTTAAACTGTTTGGACAAAAATTTCCTCCTTAGTCCGGTAAAGGAAGGGCCCACTTGCAAATACTCGCTAAATTTATCAAAATATTTGTGAATGAAACTGCCTACACTAAACACTGGACGGTAAAATCATTATGTTAAGTTTACTATACTTGATGTACATAATTTGGGAGAGTCAGAATGACATTTTTTTATATTTTATATATTTGATTTTATATATTTTATATTTTTAGCATATTTTTAAATCGTATATATGATTAAAATTAACCCGTTAATTTGATGAAAATATAGAAAATTAGCTAGCACATAAACACGCAAAAAACTTACCAATATTTTGAAAATCCAGAATTAAAAGTTAGCAATTCTGGCCGCCTTACAACTGCAACACTGAATAGACTGTGTGCAGCACGGGCCATTAAAGTAAAAATCTATATTAATCCAATGAGGATATACATAGATTCTGCTGTGCGCAAAATAATCTGCCACCGCTTACTAAAACTGCCGAGTTTTAGTAAGCGGGTGTACCATAACTATAGTTTTAGTATAACAGGCTTTATGTTAGTTTTAGTAAGCGGGCATATGAAAACTAGTTATAGTATAGCATGCTTACTATTACTAGTTTTGTGTACTAAAACTAGTTTTGGTATAAGCCTGAATTTAGTTTAGTTTTATTTATAGTACACAGTTCGGAAATTAGTTTAGTTTTGATACAGTTATAGTATAGCGGCCTGGAATTAGTTTAGTTTTAGTTATAGTTATAGTATTGCCAATTTGATTTAGTTTTAGTATCACATACTAAACCTAGTTTTAGTATAAGTTATAGCATACTAAAACAACACTAGTGTGAATAGGTTTTCAAATTTTTATTTTTCTGACTTTGCGACATCATTACAAACTATGAGCTGTACCAGTTTTGCTTGGCAGAAATATTTTCCTTTAAATAGATTTTCAAAAATATAGAAAGAACAAATTCTAACCTTTCATTGAACAAGTTTTACAGTCGTGCAAAATCGACTGCTTTCGCGACACTACCCCATTAAGTCCGACTAAAATAAACATATTGGCCCTCATTTGAAACGCCCAAGGCCAGACAAGTCTACTGTTTTGCCGTCTGGAGTCAAAAATCGCAGAGTATTGAGGTCTAAGGATTCGTGACATATTTATGTTAGACAATCTCTTTTACTGCCGACAAAGCGCATTAACCAATCACAGGAACAAAGTTACAATCTTATTTAATAGACGTCAAGGGTGGCTGGCAATAACTTAATTCATTAGTTCAAGCCATTTTGATTACGTAATAAAAGCACCGAATAAAAGCAGCCTAGCATTTATAAAACTATAGCCCTATTATGCAAATGAAAATATTTGAAAAAATCTTTTTTAAAACTTTAATTAATTTCAGTAACTATTAAGCGGAAAAAATGTCCGGAATTCACAAAGACTAAGCAGTCATGTATGACGCAGTAAAAAACTTAATTATGGTAGCAGAGTTGCCGCTATAACTTGAAGCTGTCAAAAACAGAATATAACCCGTGGTCGGGAACGGAAACTTCTTTAGATATTACCCACAAAGAATATATATTGTGATTTGGTTTATAGATTGAATGTTAATCCATATACTCACCTATTTGTCTAACTATAATAATATAATTAAGGACAATTGAGTACAGTAAATTTAGTATGTGAGAACACATAGTACTTGATTAATTAAAGTATTTAATAAATTGAGGACATATAGCACTTGAACTATACTAGAAAAAAACTATAAGACGCGATAAGAGATAGGAAATTATCCCTATTAAAGTGTTAGAATATAACGTGATGTCTTGTTCCATAGTCGCAATATCATGGTGTTTACATGGAAAAAACAGCTAATACCGTAAAGTCTGCATTAAAAAATATAATGAAATCTACATGGCAAAAACAACTAATATCATAAAATCTACGTAGAAAAAACAGCTAGCGTTAAAAATCACTTGTGAAAAACAGCTGGTATACTCCCAGACCTATCTGATGTCCACAAGCAGCAGTTCAAAAGTCAGGCCCCCAGGAGTTTTATTTGGTCATAAAAAGACGCTCCCTTTTGCTGATTTAAAAAGTGTCTCTTTTACTTTTGAAGTAGTTATCTGTTTTCCAGTGAAACATTTAATGGTTTCGCTAGCTCTGGAATTTGCAAAGACGTGAAAACATGAACTTGACACTTTCATCAAAACTGTATACATATTACGTGGATTTCTCAAAGGTGTTTTTACATAAGCTTTCGTGTGATTTGAATTTAATTTCATTACAAAATTTGCCTGTTTACACAGATATATATGTAGCAAAATAGGGATGTCCAAATGGCGCAAATAGCACCTTTGGGCTCTATAGGCGCTGTAATTTGTGACACTTTTAGTCACACTCTTAACATTACAACAATTTTGGCACCTTCACAAAATACGGTGCATACTGTGTGCTTCAGCGCCTGCAAATGTCACCGAAAAGTTCATCCGCTCAAAGTCTGTTAATCAGTGTGCCACATCAAACTAGTGGGTGAATTACGCATTTATACAATCCAGAGCATCGCAAGAAGCTTCTAGAATGTCCCACCCTTTTTCTATAGGTGAGACACTATTATATAATTCATTTTAGGAATTGGCCCTTTGTTACGCTTTAGGTCATACATATATTTTGAGTAGGAATTTAATTTTTATAGATGCTGACATTGCACATTTACAAACAAATGTAATAATATCACAGCTTGGGAGGTAATGTTGCTTGAGTGTCATAAATAGATAAAGGCTGTGTGAGCATAAAGTTCAATTATAATATTACATTGGACGATCACTGTTTATCGTCGCCGATTCTGGAATTTTAATTAAAGCATTAGCAATAGTTATACGATTAAAAAAACTTTTTCAACGACATAGTTATCGTCGAGACGGTTAGCTTGAAATTGAAATTATGATATCAATGCGAACAACACTGTCTTCATATACAAATTTTCAATAAAATACGCCAAACTTTCTCTGTAAAATTATCTAATAACACGATAGAAATTGACAAAAATATGAGCATAAATTAAGTCATTTGAAAAAATCAGACGTTTTTTAGGAAAAAAATTAGTCATGAGCAAGGCACTCGTTGACAGCAGACTCGCGTACTGTGGCTCTGAGCGAAACAGGTAATATTGCATCGGATGGGAAAACAGTTGCCGATCGGCATACCAGTAATTGGATCGGTTTCGAACATATTGCCTTCGCCAAACAGTTTTCGGTGAGCGATTGATGTCGTCGAAATTATGACCACCGTACATACAACTGCCACGACTAAGATGACGGGGATCCACTCACAACTGAGCTCCATTGCTGATAATTGTGTCTGAAAGTAAATAGAATAAATAGAAAATAAAATATATTTCTTACTCTTCTTCCATATGTGAGACACTTAGGGGGTTCCGCCCGGTTAATGGCTAACGGCTAGTTATGAGTAAGACAAACTTTAATGACTCAGATAATTGGTCACGTGAGCAGCGGAGTCATAAGTGAGCAGTCAAATGAAAGCGTAACATCTGTACAGCCAATGAGTGAAATTTCAAGTATCTCACGTGAAGTTAGCCGAAGCTTGTTGGCATATTGTACGTACACCTCACCTTTCAGCAAAATCCCTCTAAAAACGGTTCCGATTTGTTAATATTATGAAAGGCCTGTATATATTTTTCTGGTAAGTCTTTTAACAAAAAATTTGTATAATAGCAATCAGTGATTTTTGGAGATTCTGTACAGACTTTTACATTTGAAATTTATTAAGTTTGTGCGAAGAAAATTAGGAAAAACTGAAAGGGATGCGAAAACGGGAGGGTCCGCCAATTATGATTAACCGGCAAAAGAAAGAGCCTTGTCTTGGCTAAGGCGTACAATTTATGACTGATATCAAGAGTACATAAAGTTTGTGTACTCTCAGTGGTGCAATGCCAAATTACAGTATTCTCTTGGTGCAGAAGTAGTTGTCTTCTGTATGTTTTGCCCGCATTGTCATACATTGTGTCTACTGTCTACAGAGCCCGAAATTATCCCATGGTCACTTATCGACATACTGCTCTAGCTATTGTTCATTTTTGGTTTTTGTTCATTTGTTTTTTATACTTTAGTTTATTCTTCATAACTGTGAAAGCAGTCAAAAAACCCTGATTATGCTACAGTACTCAACTGTTTTAGTTGAAACAAAGATTGGGATAGGTAGTGAGTGAGTTTTGATGGGGGCAAGAACTCATTCTTTAACGTCACACTTTTGACCAAATAATTGCATGCATAGCTATGTACTGCAGATATATTTGGAGTAAAGTCCTTGCCTGCTAACAATAAAGTCTGGTATTCAGGTTAGAAGTTTTTGATTAACCTCTCAATACCAGACTTTACAATTTTCATGCCATGCACTGCGAACTAAAGGCAGGTTTTACATATTAAGCTGTGATAAGAATAGGTGCGAAGCAGAAATACGAATTTAAGGACAAACAAAAATTAAACACAAATTTAACTAACCAATCAAGCAAGAGCTTATTTTGAGAATCTGAATTCTTAGTTCCGTAGTAGAAATACCCATTTTGTTTGTTATTTTGCTTGTTATTTCTTATTTTGTGCCCAGTAAGAACAGGGTCAAAATGTTTGAGTGTCATCAAGTCTGCATAGGTAGCAAGCAACTTGCTTGTCTGGTCATTTTTTTCATGTTTAAGCCCAGTTAATACTTCCCTTAGGCCTTAACCCTTTAATGCCTAAAGTATCACGGGCTAGACAGCCTCATTCTGACACCTTCTAGTTTTCTGGACATTGCTCGAGCTACGTTCGTTGTTAAGAGATCACAAAACCGCCATTCGACAGAGGTAAAAAAATGGTGAACAAAAAATAGTTAGTGGATTAAGGGTCTAGGACGCACCTAAGCGCTCAAAGTTGAGAGTTTGTAAAAATTTGCGCCATCGCTTAGGCATTTGTACTTCACCCTAGAGTATCAATCCAACAGCTGTGCGCCTGCCATAGTTTAATTCTAGAATTAAACTACGTTATCCGCTGTATATATCTGATGCACACAAAGCAGACGGCCTGCATTCAAATTTCATAGGAATGTGGCCTTAAAGAAAATACTACTTTTGCGATGAAAAAAGTCAAATTTGCACATTGCTTAATTAAGCATAGGCTTAGCCTGTGTGGCAGTAGGACTAAAAAATGCCGGCCAAATGCAAAGATCTACAATTCCCCATAAAAACAGTTCAAAGATCATGTCACTAGACTAGAATAGACTAGTCAAGTTGTATAGCTCCAGGTATGATAGTTCATCATGTGGTATTTTCCATGATCCTCTGGGCATGAAAGGGTTAAGGACACAGGGACACGGACAACGACAAATTTTGGTCAGCTGCTGTCAAAAATAGACACAAGCGGTGCAGCTATTTTTTGCATACGATCTGCAAGTGAACCCAACTTTTTTCATGCAATTGGCCAGTGGCCACGCAGTATAGCGGCAGCCAAACCAGATTAGCACACCTGCGCACATTTTTAGGTAATTCAGCTCTCAGTAGCTTTTAAGTAGCAGCAGTTCAGCATTAATAGGTTGTTAATTACAATTAATATTATATTAAGGATTCGTTTTTGTCATTAGCCATAATTAGACGGAGTTCGCTATAACTAGGATGCCAAGTATTCATAACTGGCCGAACCCTTCCTATTTAAAATTGGGATGTATTCATAAACGGGCGGAACCCCCTACGTGTTATAGCCCAAACCACGGGGCTTTTGGAATATGGGCCGAAGAGGCGAGGGCCGAGGGGCAGAATTGACTGTGCGCCCGAGCCCAAATGCGCTATAACGGGTGAAAACCGCTGCAAAGTGCCCGAAATCACTCAAAATCCGCCCTACCTAGGTCCGGAGTACACACACGGAATACCCAAAATCAGCTACAAAGCCCTCCAAGAGCTCCTAGTCACCAAAAGCCCTAAAGACACAAGGCTTATTCTTTTACCGGATTAAACGGACTGCACTTATTTTAGTCCGAGGTTTTGGAATGGCAAACTGGGTTGAACGGACTAAACGAGTTAAAATAAGTCAGCGGCTGAATTTTAGTCTGACCCCATTCCAAAACTACCACTGGACTAAACGGATTTAACTTGCACGCTTAACATTATCGTGCATAGTTAAGTCCGTTTAGTCCGATTAAAAAGCAGCGCGCTAAAAGTTAAAAGTCCGTTCAATCCGGCGGTTTTGGAATGGCATTTTCAGCATAATTTTTAAACCGTTTAGTCTGATTATAATTTTATAGTTAACCCTTTAATCCAGTAAAGGAATAGGCCCTTGGTTACGCTTAGGTCATCTATTCAAGTGAAGTCAAAACTCCCTAAATTTTGTAAATAATTAAATAATAGTCTAGCATCCTAAAGGAGTCGATATAAAAATTACCGTGTAATGTAAACGTAAGGTTGCCGAATTCGATATATCTTCAATAGAAGCCACAAATCTTGGGCGTTGTTGCTCCAGAAACTGTTTTCCTCTGAAATCATGTCCAATTTATGCTGAACGTCAGGTTGTAATTGTATCACATGTCATTATGTATCAAACAAAGCGTGACTGAATTAAAAAAGGATTAATGTTGTGTGAGCGACAGATTAAAGTAATTGCGAGAATTATAATTATGGTAATGACCATATGCTAAATAGTGCACCACCAATAGTGTAAAGCGTTAGCTTTGTTTAAACGTTTGCTAATCTTCGAAACACCATACTTACCGCTCATAATTATAGTATTTTTCGAATTGACTCAGCATTAGCTAACTTTTTAGTTGCGATTTAAGTTTTTGTCAACAGAATTAATTAAAGTCTATCAATTCTTCCATGGCATATTTTTTAATTGGCGTACCTACTTAACCTGTACTTATTCTGATAAAATTTAATGATGAATAACCATTATGAATACTGTAGAAAATGTCAAGCACAAAGCCATTACTTTGAAAAATGGAAAGCATAATGGAAAACACATAAACATGTGACTCAATTAAAAAAGTCAGCAGCTCGAAAGAACAAGTATTTAATTTAGCTAAAGATTTACCAAAATTTTAATAAATCACTTTACTACTCAATTTAGTTTTACAATATTTTTTATTTTGCAGATACTTAATATCTGAGTTTCATAAAAAATAGGCCAGAAATTTTCAACAGAAACTGTAATTCAGAAACTTTCTTCTAGATTTAGACGGTTTTGGACTTCGGCATACGTTATCCTTAGAAAGTATTCAACCTAAATTCAAAACACCTAATTGTTGAAATACATATTTTAAGACCAACTTGATAATGATCTTTTATGTATATGCTATGATCTACTTTATGTTGTCATAAAAGCTACATACTTTATATTGTATGCTTTGCTTCTCGTATTTTCTGTAATGTAAATAATCAGTCTTTGTATTTTAAAACAGTGTTCCATGAAAATGTCCCTCTTGGCATCAAAACATCATACATACTAAGCTGCCCTGTTAATCTCCAAATGCGTCTGAAGTCTGACAAAAAATATTTGCGCCACTTAATTTAGCGGCAAGACTTCGGCGACTACTTGCTGTACTCTATTCATTCAAAATCTTTTCTTTCGCAACGAAACTACATATACTGATGAATTCTGCTTTTCCCCATCATTTGAATCAGTGCTGTCACAAACAGCAAAGGATTAGTGGGATTAGTAGGATTAGGTTTGGTGAATCCTGGTTTCAATGCCAAAAGACAGTAAACGTTATAAGGGCTTATAAATGATGATGACTAATTGCATAAGTTGCTTTAAACTTTTCAAACCACAATCAAATTTTTCGCTACAATTCATCCGCAAGGATGCCGCACAATTTAGAGATGAAACCATGTCACTTTTCTTGACTCGGTTACCCGGTTAGGATCCTGACACAGTAAGCTTTACAATTTTGTCCCCCGATGAAATAGGAAGACTCTGCTCGAAGGAAACGGTACAGCCAAGGGCTCAAACTGTACATGAAATATACGCATCGCCGCACCTTCTGCGCTTAACAAGAGTGTTTTATTTGTTTTTAAGATGCAGTGGCCCTTCTTCAGTCTTGTAAACCTAAAGGTTTTCAACAACACAATATGTACAAGAAATAGGAAACAGTTATGTTAGGCGTTTCTTGTTTACTTTTTTATAAGTTGTTATGTTCTGGTTTTAAACAGGTAAGGACTTTTAAGATAGAACAGTTAAAGTTCAAACGTTTTTTAAAGTTGACTTGAAAAATTTTATGGGACACAAACATGAAACATCTAGTCACAGCAATCAAGTCATTTTTGTCTTTATTTATCTTTTTTATTTCATTTTTTGTTTTTATTTTTCCTCCCTTTTTCATTTATTTTTTTTATTTTTTTGGTCAGCAATGCTATTTCGTGATTATTGGTCAATATATTGTGACACTGGCATGAGTTTATGGACATACAAACAAGCAGGCCTCAAAAGGGGCAAGCTTCCTTTGTTGAGTGCAAAATCCATATTTGTCACCCTTAGCATTTAGCCTTTCGCCGTCAGTTTGCATTGCGATTCTAGAAAACAATTAATACCTGGTACAGTACAGCTGCTTAAATTAGTATCAGTGCCTGCATAAAATACGTACTCAATTACTGTAAAAACTCTAAAACAATTATCCCGGAACCTGTAATAAGTTGCCGAAACTACTTTTGATTCCAGCACTCATTTACGTTACTGACAAAAACTTTAGTTCAAAACAGATTTTTCAGATCTAACAACTTTTTGGAAAAAATACAACGGTGGCGGTCGAACCGATGCAGTGATTCAATATTCTTGAAATAGCGCCTTTGACCACTCGGCTACGCTACTCCAGTTTTTATTGATGTTTACCTAAGTTGCTGCTCTGGAAAGAAACATGACTGATATGAGAGCTCAATAAATATTCAAGATTATAATTATATTTTTTAAAATAATAAACCTACCTACATTAACTTTGCTTTAGCTAACCGAAGTACTAGAGTTTTAACTGAAGTTTGAAACTGGAAAACAGACAATAGTCCAGTGTTGTATCACTAGGGCTACCCCCTACTCGGGGTAGACTTTTCCGCAACAAGAGAATGTCGAAATTAGTCTAAAACCGCGTTTAAATGCATCTATTCACACGTCACAGTTCGTCATGTTACGTATTCTACGTACTTTTCAAATTGGCGGTATTCGCGCATGAATAAGCGCTCCGCCTTTTGCTCCATAGTTTTTATAACAATAGAAAGGCTGCCAGCGCTTTAATATACCTAAATTGTAGGCTTACACGTTTTTGAGCAATGACGTGTCGTGTGAATAGACTTTTATACAAACTTTTATAAATTATACTTTTCACGCTAATAATAGGATCTAAATTTAATATTTAAAATTATTATTTTAATTTGTTTATTATTCTGGATGTTGTTTCGGAAAGGGGGACGTAGCCTGAGTTCAAATTGGCCGCATTGCAAAATTATATATTCTACTCTTGTGTGACTGGCTCAGGGCAGTCACAGATTTTCAAGAAGAAGGGGGAGGCGCGCTCACGCTGGAACAGGGGCTAGGTAGTTAGGTGTGCGCGCCAGTGAGAGCTAGGGCTAGGTCCCCTGAGCTAGGCCTGTGCTTTTAAGCTAGTTTTTGTTATTTTCTCTTGTTATAAGATGTGTTGTTGATTTTATAATAAATAAAAGTTTCATTTTTAAAAATAAAATTCTGAACCCATAAATTGTCTCCTTAGGGCTTCCTAGGGCCTTTTGACTGTAGTAGCCCTTGGAGGGCTTTGTGGCTATTTGTTGGGGAATTCGTGTGTGTACCCCGGACCTAGTTAGGGCAGATTTCTGAGCGATTTAGGGCGCTTTGCCCCGGTTTTCACCGTTATAACGAGTTCCACTTGGGCTCGGGCGCACGGTCAATTCTGCCCTCTGGCCCTCGCCTTTTCGGCCCAAACTCCAAGAGCCCCGTGGTTCGCGGTATAACACCAGACAGTCACGTGAATTGCATTCATATTTTGTCTGAAAAAATGCACTGCGCAAAAAATTTTAAGTAACAAAAATCAATCAAATTTACATTTAAGACCTCTGAAAAAGTGTGGTTTACAAATGTTTCATTTAAAATTGTGAAAAACGCCGTTTTCAAAAAAAAGAGCAGTCAGCTCCCACACTGACTTTACGTGTTAATCATATGCGCATAACAGCATGTAGCTGCTACTTTTACACTGCGCAGAGTTGATTTCAAAACAATAGTTCCTTCTCTAGAAGGAAGGAACAACAAGCACGTTTTGCGAGTAGAGTTAAATTAATTTTGGATAGAATTTTGGATAGACAGTGCTGAGGATATTCTTCGAATATAAAACGCGGCACCAAAATATTTAAATGCCAACATTTTTAACTAAACCTGACAACTCTTAGCTGCTGGCCACCAATGTAAGCGCTAATGGTTGAAAATGTTGCCATATCACAAAATCTCATATAGGACAATTTTACCTTACGCAGCTACAGTCAAATAATGAGTCTAAATGTGCCTCTGCGCTTGCGGGCACCGCAATAGCGATTTTTTTGTGTCAATTTTGGTTCCAAAATCACGTCCATATTATTAAGGGACCATTAACGATGTACAATACGCACGCTAGAAATCGCGTGCCAACTTCAGCTGTAGTATCGGCAGCCGTAGCCGCAGCCGCATGTGATCTCATGAAGCTCAGTGACATCTAAAGCCGTAGCACGCATGGTTGGCAATAGAGATGTGGATCGGATTGGATAGGTCTGAAATTTTGATTCCGATCCGGATCCGGATGCTTTCTTGATTCGATCAATTTGATTCGATTCAAAATTGTACACGGTTAATGAAAGCTGCAAATGTAATTTTTTACGAAAATGTCAAGTATAACTTATTAAAATAAGTATATTGTTAGAAACAGATTTAGTGAGCATTTTTGCAAAGAGAACTACAGTTAGTTCTGTAGTTCAAAACTCTTATGACCAAAACTTTTGATATGGAAAATGGAATGTCTTTAAAATTTTGGATCACTACTGCTACCGCTGTTTCAGGTGCTGAAAAAGGGTAAAGGTTGATAGTAAAGGCATAAAAATTGGAGTAAATGAGGTGCCTGTTGGGTCGAAAAAACCTTAATTGCGAGTTAATTTATGCAGAACTGACTGCGACTGAACCAACAGGAAATGTTACTAATTTGCAAAACGCCAAACGGAGCATTAGCCTATAGAATGTCTTTGGTCATCTGACATGCGGATTACGTGCGGTGGCTGGTTTGCCATAAGGTGTAGGTATGCCAGGGGCGTGCATTTCACTGGTAGCTCGAAAAGATTCAAAGTATGCTAAATTTTGTCAAATTACGAAATTTTTGGTCGAGACCGAAAGAAAGATTGTACTACTGCTCCGAATAGCCGAAACCGAATTTTAAAGTCGTTACGATCCGGCGATCCGATCCGCCGATCCGATCCACATTACTTGGGAACGGCAATGTAAAGTCTGCAATATCTTTGCTTCAGCACGCTGATAAGTAATCTACGAAACATTTTTCCGACAGGTTTCGTCGCAACACTGTTCAATAATATTACTTTCCGATGGACGTACATGTCATGTATGATCTGACACACGCTCGCACAAACTGTCCTGCAAATCAACAGTCTTGCATATAGGTACGTGCACAGCATGAGGCGTATTCTGGGTTTGTCTACATCTACATGAGTTATAAACATAACGAAGTCGTACGTCGAAATAATAGATATTTA
>JASANF010007004.1:0-22747 GCA_030248245.1 Trissonchulus sp. WLG1_4 | reverse complement strand
TATATAATATATATTTATTATATATAGAAAAAAGTAAACAAATTTGACAAGATAACTGTTAGTTGACCATATTATATAACTTTTGCCGTACTTCTTTCAACTCCTTTTGTTCCTGTTCCTTTTGGCGCTGTTTCTCTTCTTCTCTGTCCGTCTCCTCTTGTTCTTTCACCATACGCTCCAGCTTTCTGGCTAGAAGGTCTACATCCTAAAAAAGATGTATGTAAGAAAAATAAACAAATTAATTATGCGTGGGCACACGTACTTCTGAGATGCTTATATCCAGCTTAATAAACAGACAGACCGCCAGGCATACACAATAAGTATCATGTTATGTGTATCAGTGTATGTATATATGTACAGTTCATGACTAATAGGCTCTGAGTCTGAGAAAAATAGATTGTATATAACTTTGAGATCAAAGGTAGTTGGGGGGATAGTGGACCTATTTTATGGTGTAGAGCACCTTAAGGGAAGCATTTTTTGTAAAAAAACCTATCCACAAATTTGGATTACCTGAGCTCTGAGCAATGACCTATTGAAAAGGCGTTGTTTTTGGAAGTGAACGCAGGCCTAAGTTTGAAGCCAAAAATGGCGATAATCTACCGGTTTTTGAAAAAGTTCAGATTTCGGGGATCTTATCTCAGAAAATAATTTGAAGCAAAAATACTTCCCCCAAGGTGCTCTACTGAAAAAAGGTCCACTTCCCCCCCAACTGCACTTAACCCTAACTTTGTAAGGTCTAAAAACGAAAAGAAACTTTTACATACTTGAGTGAATGAATGATATAATACAATCAAGTAGGCAAATTCTGCTGCAAACCAGCAAACAGTGACCAAAATTTTTTGCTATGATCTAATTAACCTACTTGAACTCCTGCTTTTTTCTTCTTTGTAGCCTGCTTGGCTTTTTTCTTAGCAAAAAAATTGTCCAAATCATCCGCCATATTTGATGTTCAATCGACAAAGTACTGAATACCTACAACACCAAAATTATGAGACAAAGTCATACATTGGCGCGGGGGGGATTGCTGCCCCACAACCTGCCCCCCCCCCCAGAGAGGTCCGCCGTCCGCTCCACTCCAGATCGTCTGTTATCCCGCTTCACTACGCAAATTCTTAAAAAAATCGCGTAGCAGCAGCCCAACGGTCGACGGCTCTCCCACCCAGATTTTTGGAGCTGCACTTGCACAGGAAAACCAGGGATCTGAATTTTCTGTAAATTTTTTTAGGTTACAGATTTTTCAGATGTTTCTTACCCTTTCCATTCAGAGACATTTTACAGACTTTCAGAGGAATTTCAGACAAATTTCAGAGAAATTAAGGGGAAATTCAGAGAATTTCACCCAGAATTCAGAGACTCTGAATTTTATCTGAAAAAAATGTCACTGGCTTTTCAGATAAATTTCAGATATTTCTTACAGGAGTTTCAGAGATAATTTACATGACTTTTACATCTGTAAAAAGTAGGTGAATTTTCTCTGAAATTCGTGTAAAAAGTATCTGAAATTTATCTGAAAAGCCAGTGACATTTTTTTCAGATAAAATTCAGAGTCTCTGAATTCTGGGTGAAATTCTCTGAATGAATTTCCCCTGAATTTCTCTGAAATTCCTCTGAAAGTCTGTAAAGTCTCTGAATGGAAAGGGTAAAAAACATCTAAAAAATTTGTAATAGAAAAAAATTTACAGATAATTCAGATTCACTGGTTTTCCTGTGCTGTGTGAACAAATGGGTCAAAAACAAAGGTAATTACAAATTTTGAAGACTCGCTCCTTGATCAACCTAAAAAAATGTAATTAAGCGATTCCGGAAAGTTAACATAAATTTAGTAAAATTTTTTTCACAGCACACGCCGGACTTTGATACCCTCTGCGAGTTTTGTTTAGTCAGCCTGTGATCGAGCTAGCCCGGACCAGTGCACCCTATGAACATGCCATAAAAAACCCTATTTACCAACCCACTAATATAATACTCTTTTCGGTTAAATTACCCTG
The DNA here is from genome assembly GCA_030248245.1 of Trissonchulus sp. WLG1_4. Lineage (NCBI taxonomy): Eukaryota > Metazoa > Nematoda > Enoplea > Enoplida > Ironidae > Trissonchulus > Trissonchulus sp. WLG1_4. The sequence continues at coordinate 20,756 of JASANF010007004.1, read as the reverse complement.
AGAATAAACTTTAACACTTGGAAAATACTTACCAAATAGAATCAATTCTGACTACACGCGAAAACGACGCGATCACAGGAAGGCACAGCTTACTACCGTCACTTTCACAGTCCCTGTTCACTTTCATGATTTCATGACAAATGGATGCTACGTGAGTAGCTTCGCCTTCACACTGATAAATATTGGAAATTGGTTGAGTGTTGTAAATCACAATCACACACACAATTCAAACGTAAATATTTTGCTGCGTATCAGATAGTTACTGCGAAATCTTTGTTTAGCAATGGATATCGTGCAGTAATCATTTAATTACATGAATAATGTGAATATATTAATCGTACCTTTTGTGGTGCTAATGAATACGCCATACGTACTTGTACATATGTACCTACATAAGTGCATGCATATACACGCATAATTCGCTTAAATGAGCTGAAATACTCGATCTAATAATGATTACAAGTTGGTTAAATACATTTCACATAATGATTAACTAATGTGTTTGATAATGTCGTACGTTTCTCTTGTCAGGTTAGCTGCACGATCGGCTTTGCGCGGTTGTTTTTTATTGTTTTCATCGAATTTTATCTGAAATTTCTGTAAAACAAATTATTGTTCAGATAAGAATATCTGAATTTTATCTGAAAACTCTGTTAAAATTTTCAAATAAATTTCACAGAATTTTTACAAGATCCGCCTTCCACCGCTCAGTTTCACAGAAAATTCATATCTGTAAATTTTATCTGAAACTTATCTGAACAGTTTTACAGAAAATTCAGATCTGTAAATTTTATCTGAATTTTTTCCAGATAATATTCAGATATTTTTTTATATCTGTAAATTTTGTGTGAAATCCGTCTGAATACTTTTATATATGCTTCAGTTAGTTTTTGATCGTAATTTTAATGTCGGAATAGTGTTCTGTTGCGTTTTGACGAAGTTTTATTTTTTAAATCAATTTTTGTGTGTTTTTAAACTTGGGACTAGTTTTTAAATCAATTTTTACTTATCGCATTATAAGCGGACAAGTTATTTTATACATTTATATACAAACAAATAAATATATATGTCGGATGGTGTTTTTTTTGTGTTTCCAATACATGCTTATTCCTAATCAATGAGTTATCTTATGCGGTTTTGACTTAAATTGTTTATACAAGGGTTTATATAGTTTATTACCTGCTTTCTTAGTTTGTTCCTTGCTCATATAATAATAATACTCATAATTATACATAATGAATGTTTATACGTATGTAAATTTCACTGTCTCGCCTTATATATAACTAGGGTATATGGGTTTGAACAATTATACTGTTGAATTAGCTGTAAAAAATATCTGAAAATTCTCTGGAAAATACCTACAGTTATATGCTAGACCGATCAGGAGCAAGGATTAATGCTCTAAATATAACGTGAATTATTTGTGAAAATTATCTGAATACTCTGTAAATATACTTTGAATAGTGAATTATGTATGAAAATTATCTGAATACTCTGTAAATGTAACGTAAATTATATGTGAAAATTATCTGAAAGAGCTGTGAAACTAAGCCTGCGTAGTAAGCTGCCTGCATGAAAATTCTCTGAATTTTCTCTGAAACTTCTGTTGGGGGTGTTGGGTTTTTTTTGGTCTTTTTTTTATTGGTGTTGTTTTCTCGGTATTTTGAGTGCCCTGTAAAATTGATGTGAATAAAATCTGAAATGTATCTGAAATTGACCAGCAGGCAGAGTGTACATGTTAAATAGCTGTAACTAAATTTTATCTGAATTTTCTGTTAAACTTGGGTGAGTTTTAGGTTAATTGTATATGGCCTTTTTTCAGATAAAATTCAGATAAATTTCAGAGTTTCTGAATTCGGGGTGAATGGCTGTAAATTACATCTGAATTCTGGGTAAAATTCAGTAAATTTTCTGTGGATTCTATCTGAATGGAAAGGGTAAATTATATCTGATTTTTTTCACCCAAAATTCAGAGATTATTTACAGATAACTGAGATATATATTTTTGATATCCACTGTGAACGTCCAAAAACAGCCCTTGTTTGACATCTATGTTTTTATCAATTTTTCTCTGTAGACAGTATTTTCAGGTTTGTGTGACTCGGGTCAGTTTTTGTCGCTTTTTCATCTAAGCAAGGTTTGAAACAATTTCAATTTCACCAAAAAAACCAGCCTTATAAAAAATTCCAGACAAAGATTTTTTACTTGCAACAAAAAATGCACAGCCCCTGATCCTCCCATGTAGCATAACGGGATGGAAGACTGAGCCACGTGACACGTATATATACACAGGAAAACCAGGGATCTGAATTTTCTGTAATTTTTTTTCGGTTACAGATTTTTCAGATGTTTTTTACACTTTCCATTCAGAGACATTTGACAGACTTTCAGAGGAATTTCAGAGACATACAGGGGAAATTCAGAGAATTTCACCCAGAATTCGACTCTGAATTTTATCTGAAAAAAATGTCACTGGATTTTCAGATAAAATTCAGATACTTTTTACACGAATTTCAGATAATTTTTACACGAATTTCAGATAAAATTTCCCCCTTTGAAATTTTTTGGGTACGCCCCTGGTTTTAGTTACAGACTAATACACCGTAGCAGATATAGTCATGTACATTATCACGGTTATAAATGGGGGGCGCGAGGGACAGCCCATCGAACGAAAATTTTTGAAATTTCAGTGTAATTTGGGTCAATTGGGGTCTGCGGGCGTGCCGGAAAATTTTTTCGGTGGTGTCACAAAACCAAAGGGAGACCACAGGAAACAGTAAAAAAAGGATGGGGTGATGTCCCGCTAGCCCCGGTAAAGTTGAATACAAGGCAAGGCTGACCTAACATTCTGGTTAAAAATTTGCAGAATACATTCTCTTTAGCTGCCAAACAAGTTAAAGCATTTTTTGTGCTTGACTGGAATCTTAATTGTAACTTTCGCCATATATACATACTGGGGAGGCTCGCGCTCGCCCCCCTCATGATTTGCTAGCTGCCCACGTATGATGAATATACGCGATTTTGGAACCCAAATGTGCCGAAAAAGTCGCGAATGCTGGCGTGAAGGTCACTACTCACCCTCACACGCACTTGGGGCCCATTCATTTACCGGATCAAAGGGTTAATTTTAATCGGATTAAACGGTTTAAAAATTAAGCTTAAAAATGCCATTCCAAAACCTCCAGATTAAACGGACTTGACCTTTAGCGCGCTGCGGACTAGTTCCAGATAGGTCAGGCCACCCATTATAGCTTAAACTTCATTTAGAAACTCTAGCTTGATAAAAATAGACTGTGTATAATACGAAGTTTGAACTTGAAGTTAGCAAAAATTTGCCAGTGCACGAAAATTCCCTTTCTGCAGCGAACAGACAACAGTGTACCTTTTCATGCTTCGCTTTCTATTTGGACACTTGAATAAATTAGTGATCTTGCAAAATTTTCAAAACTTCAAGTGTCATCTCCTGAAATACCGAGACTACCCTATGGCAGGCCTCAGTTTTTCTATCGAGACCGAGACCAGCCTAGTCTTGGTTTTTTACGAGACCGAGACACAGACTGCCAAGTGCCAGCCCTGATGAAGAGCTTATAATTTGCTCAAATGTTGGCCTAAAAGTGCCTCATGCGTCTGCCAAATATGTATATAGGGAATTAGACCTCTTAGACAATACGTAGATTTTCAGATTCTGAATAGTGAATATAATACTGTGTCAAATTCCTTAAGGAGTCCACGTAACAATAGTGTATTTGGTTTTGTTAACGATTGTTTATTTGTTTGAACTTCTTGCAAAATTTCCAGGCTTATTAAGGCTGCTGCGGCTAATCATCAGCAGGTTTAAGTCTGGTGAACTTGTGAAGTGAAATTCTCACATATGTATGCTTGCCAAAAAATAGAAAAATGGGAGTTTTAAGTTACACTTATATACGTATGTATGTATGCTCGGCTCAGGAGTCAGGAACCGGCATTTTTCGTGGTGGGTTGCGCCACCACCATTCGGCCCTCCCCCATCATACATGTAACGGGGTCCAAATTTTGGGGATCCTTCCCCCCTGATCGACCAAAAATACCCTAAATTTTGCGAACTTTTGTAAATTTTTTCCAAAAAAGTGCCATTTTTACTAAATTTTGCCCGAAGTTACCCCACCCCCTCATACATGTATGAATTGTATGCCCCCCATGCATGTATGAGAATAGAGGACCCCCCTAAAAAATCCAGGGGCCGAAGGAAGGAGGGTAACGAACATGTGGCCAAAATTAAGTAAAAATGGCACTTTTTAGGAGAATTTTGCAAATTTTTGCACAATTTCGGGTATTTTTGGTCGATTGGTCAGGGGAGGAGAGATCCAAAACTTAGCCGGAGAGGCCTCCCGAAAATTTTGACTATGTATGTATAATATATATGCTCCCCCCCTTTCTAAGCACGGGAATATATGTATGCAAACATTGGTGATTTGCAGTTTTTTGCGCCCTATTACCTAAACCTGGGTCCTTAGTTGTTTTGACTATTTATTTGGTGAGGTTAGTGAGGTTGTGGTTTTCTGCTCGGGCGTGAATTTTGTGTTTACCATGCAAAAAAATCTGCACGTTGAAAGGCTACATACTTAATATGAAATTATCCTCCTTAGGATCTGGAATATCGATATCCTTTGTTTTGGCTATCTCTTACCATTTTTTCAGCAATAAGCAAAAAATGAAGCATCTTTTTGTCACACTTTAGGAGGGTGAAATCGACATTTAGCAAATTAGCATCCATGTACACGTGGCCAATCTGAGGGGGGCTTGACCCGTATTTTTTCACTTTTTGTTCATTTTGAAATCATTTTACGGCGATCTGGAGGCAAATTTTGAGTTTTTGGCCAACTTTTTTCAGGAACAAGGAGGGGCTCGTCTCAATGGGTCAAATCGAGGGGGGTTTTTCGGCTGTACCAGAGACTCAAATATAGGGGGGGGTTGCGCCTCCGGACTCCCATGTGCATCTGTGTTTATATATACTTAAAAATTCTTACTTAGCCTCTTTCAAACTTAAATTTTTTACGATTTCAAGGCAAAAAGTTGATCTTTTCTCTTCATTATTCAGTCTGTTACGAAAAGATCAAAATAAATTGTATAGTACGTATATATGTATAGATAGATTCAGTTAATCTCTTCTACAGCCAACCCCTAAGATTATCGCAGAGTTGCACACCACAGTGCAGTTCATATTAACAATCTGGCACTACTATAACTGTCTGCAGTGACTGACAATTTCGCTCATGCGCCCATGGTACTGTACGTAACGTTGTTACATTTCACTAAGTGCAACGGCGGCGAAGACAAGAAAGTCACTTATATAGTCTGTGCATGCGTACGTACATACATTTGCCATTGCACTGGCTGGTTGTGCGTGTGTGCGTCTGTATGCCACGTTGTGCGCGTGTGTGCTTGTGTGCGTGCGTGCGCGCGTGTGTCACCTAGTCAGTGTTCCCTTCTCTCTGTTTCTCTGCAGTGTAGTTTGTCTCCAGCCGAAGCCAGCCCAGTCAGCTCAGAGCTCTCTGTGCACTACTGCTCGCTTGCCTGTGTTGAAGACTGCCTGCCTGCTGCCTTTAACAACTGCACATAGAAGAGAGCTCTCTCTCGCCAGCCAGCCAGCCTGCCTATCTGCTGCACATAGTCGCGCGCGTTTTCTCTCCGTGTTGTTCAAAGGTAAGCCTCAGTGTGCGTGCGTCCTATGTATTACTAAGTGAATTTTAGTTGATTTTGGCCAATATTTTTTGTCAATTTTGACGACCTGTTTGTGCTTTTATGCATGTTTTAATCAGTTGTATGTTTGAAACAATCTTTGGACATCGTATTGATTTAATTTTTGTCCCAAAATTCCATAGCATATCCTAACTGTGACCCATTTTCTAAACGTCCTTTTCACGTTATGGCTAAAATTTTGGCGGGAAATTTGAATTTGAAATGGGCGCGAAAGCTGTCTGCTAGCTATTAAACTTGTGTTCAGAGAGTTTCACGATTGCAGTCAGCTATTCTGAGCCGAATTGTACTTTTGCCTGATAAGTACTCACTTTTAACGAATTAAGGCGCATGTTCACGTAACTTACATGTGATCTGTTTGTGTTATGCACATTATTCAATACATACAACGTATATATATATATATATATATATATATATATATATATATATATATATATATATATATATATATATATATATATATATATATATATATATATATATATATATAATTATGTGTGTGTGTGTGTTAATCATCTGTGATCTGATCATGTGTATATACATCAGCTGGTAGGATTCTCTACATATTTATATAAGCTAAACTGGTGAGCTTGTACGATTTTTGCTGAGAATAACCTATTTTGGCGCAGTGCCTTTCAGTAAACGGATACATTATAGGTGGTAAGAGTTCTTATTTTCTTACCCAACGATAAGCGCTGGCAACACAATTTATACATAGTATGTAGTTTAATTACACAAAAACGTTAAGTAGCCAACTACTTAACTACTTTTTTATCTGCAATAATTATATTATGCAGAGTGCAGACCCATCGAAAGTTCGAAACCGCTCGACTGTTTAAGTATATAGTATATATGGTCAAGTCTCATCATAATTCACCTGTTCTGATAACTCTTCGCAGTCGTACTTTCCGTAACTTAAATTTGTCATTATATTTATATATATACCTAAGAACATACGTGGGCAGGTAACGAATTCTGGGGGGATGTGAAAAGGGTTGTGCGAAGCACCTTTTGCGAGTTTGCGACCATCTTCGTGATCGTGAGCCACCATTTTTGCTTTGTGAGCTTGTATGCTACCGTACCGATTTTGCCGTCGTGAGCTACCTTAGCTACCTTCCAAACATTCTAGGGGGGTGAGCTTGTCATCTAAGAAGGTGAAAATTTCCTCATGGCCAAGTGTGCTTGAGAATGTGAAAGTTAGTCTTGTCGCATGGATGAGGTAACAGTTGATCATCACTCATCAGATTATATATATACCTATTCAAAGGTTGACAGTTCGATTCCTATTAGTTAGGTAACCGTAATCTCCTTGAGCAAGGGACTGGCTCTATGAACCAGTGGGTATTTGGCTTTGACAGGCTGTCTCTCCGGTTAGGCGGTTAGTCGTTTGCGATGGGACACCCTGGCTCCCAAGAAACTGGCATAAGTGCTTTATACGTTAGAAAATATACATAAATTGTGCAACGAAGAAATTTACTGTTACGTATATGCGGTAAATCCATGTTGCGTGCATATGTAGATAACGTGCAGAAAACCTCATCGCGTCCAAATATTCTCCCAAAAAAAGGAAATTATTTAACTGTTTTAAAACCTTAAAAACTTGTTGAAACGCCAGCCACTTGAGTGAGCCTGACACTTAGTTGTTGCCTGTCGCATGTATTTCTTCTGAAGTCTGAACTAAAGCTCTGGTAAATCAATATATATACTTTTCGCGCAAATCACATCCAGAGCAATAATAGCATTGCACTATTTTCGTCAAGGAAATCGTGCTCGCGCATTTCGCACAATTGAAAAATATTCATTAAAAATATTCATTAAAACTTCATCTGAGGAACAGTTTGCGCGGATGGAATTGCTCTGACGTGCCGCACGTAGCACGTAAATTGTCAAAGGGTATGGCATTTGGAAATCCCTCGGCCTCCGATGTTACCTGACAAGTTTATATACACACATGCCCCCCACCTTTTATATGACGAAATTTTCTAATAACTTCACAAGTGACCTGTTTGCTCTAAATATCTGCATTACATTTTCAGGTTTATATATATTTCCCTCTCCAATCAGTACCTCCGAAAAGATGAAGCGTGGATTGAAGAAAGAAAAGGACCCCAACATGCCAAAGCGTGCCACGTTAGTTTGCTACTCACTTTTGCTTAATTATATTTTAGTTAGCTTTTCTATTAACGACTATTTAATTTTGAGCTGACATAGGTATGTACAAGGTTTAATCGCATTATAAAAGCTTAGCGTGTGCGGCAGCTTCGTTCTCTAGCTGCTGATGCGTACATTGATAATCCTGTGCAGTGTGCTTTCATAAAAGTCAATGCCATTTTCAGTTTCACATAACCCCAATGGCAAGTTTCTGTTTTGAGACTGTTTCGTAATGTTACGACTTACGAGGCAAGGTTAATATTTTTGCTGGTTATTATTCAATATTGTGATTGTGCAATTTTAGGACAGCCTTCTTCTTCTTCTCGCAAGACAAGCGAGCCAGTGTGAAGAAAGTGCATCCGGACTACAAAGTTTCTGAAGTGGCTCAGGAGCTGGGGCGAATGTGGAAGGCCCTCAGTGCGGCCGACCGAAAGAAATATGAAGATCAGGCTGTTCAGGACAGGAAACGATATGAAAAAGTTAGACACGATTAGTTGACTTGGGCATCTTTGACTTGACAATGATCAACAAACGTCTCTGTGTGTGGGTTGGTTCGGGGCGTTTTATGTGTACATCTACACTCAATACCTATTATGCTCAAACACATAGTATGTTCATTGCTATATAGTACGTATATGTATAAGGTTCGGTTGTGAATTACAGCGTGTTGTCTAATGGCTGACGTAAAGAAACTTGTAGTTTATCGTCCAAAGTATAATATAATATATAACCTTAGTAATAAATTAAATTATAGTAAAAAAACAAACGCTATGGTCGCTAAATCGGTCTGGTCTTTACCATGCTGTTTGGCTATTTGATATAATTCTCAAAGTCAAGCTTTTATTTAATTTCTTTTTATCTTTTTCAGGAAATGGCAGCGTTCAAAGCGGGCAAGAAGCCCAATGCGACAGCCTCGCCAGCCAAGAAGGGGGCCAAGGGGGGTGCGGCCAAGGCATCCAAGAAGCCTCGCAAAGAGGAGCCCCCCTCACACAGCGAGGACGAAGGCGGCAGTGACGAGGACGGGGAGGGAAATCAGAGCGGCAGTGAATCCGATTAGAGGATACTTTAGTTAGGGGGGACTTTCGGACTGAGCGTGTGCTTGCCTTTGGAGATGACGACTGAATTTCGTTCTGAAGCTGTTTTATACTTTTATGACTTTGATATAGAAAATTATTTTACTTGAATGAATTTTTTATTTTGAGTCCATTTTCCAAACGCAGCCGCTGCCCGCTCCGTATTTCCACTAGCACCTTTTTTGGTCCCAGACAAGTCTTGTCGCATAGGTCTGTCCGTGACTGAACTTTTTAGTATTTCGTTTGTATTCTGTATTTTGTATTCATTGTCTTTGTTACAGTTTTGTTCGTTCAAGCAAGCTTCCTGGTATTATCACTATAAGTTTAAGCTTCGTTGTGTTGCTAATTGTAAAACAGCTAGTGTTTTTATCTCTAACAGTGAGTGGCTTTTTCATCTCAGTTTCATTCAAAATTAATTTATTTTTATTGTTCACTAATATACTTTTTTATGTGAAACTAGTTTGCATATAATATTTTTGTCCCCATATTTTGTCAAGCATTCCTTTCGAAAAATGACAGCTTAGTACTGTTTGCTATGATTGTATCTGTATTAATGTTTAAGCGCACGGGTTTTGCTTGTCACACACACGCCTTTTCGCATATTCTGTTTCCAGTTAAATTCTACTTGCTGCTATCTGGTCTTGTAGCTGGCATTTGCAGGACATGATAGTAGATAATTTCTGTTTGGATTAGGTTCTCTTGGCTCTGATTTTAAGTCTGACAAAATGTGGAAGAAAGGTTGGATGTGGGTTTCTTTTTGTCAACTCTGCTCTTGTGTTGCTTAGTGTGTAGGAAGCCGTTTGCAAACATTTAATTCTAAACTCTTCAAATAAGTATACATTCTAGTTTTTAGTAGTAGTTATGTAACATGAAAACAAAATATTTTAAAAGAAAGTTTTTTTAATAGGTTTAATAAAGTTTGCAAATCGGTTGCCCTAAACTGATCTCAGGTTTGGTTTCCGAAGCGTTCCGAGTTGATATTTGAGCTGTTTGATTTCTGATAACATTGTGAAATTGTACTCGTTTTGTGACTGTGCTGTCGTACCGTACCCATTTACTTGTGAGTGACAGTTTTGTACTAAGAATGCCATCTTGACTAACTAGCTGTGTAAATGATAATATGAGCGTGTAAATACGTAACAAGATGATCCTAAGTGCAGGCACAATTTTATTGAACCACACCACCTCATATAATACAATATTTTGACTGAATCTTACTATCTTTAAAATCATTCCTCGTCTTTATCTTACCCTAAAAATTTCATCCTTTTTGTTTACTTAAATCATTAAAATTGTTATTTTATCACAAATGAATTGAGTGCAATCAAAAATTTTTATATCAATTAGTGTCAATGTAAAATTTGTTTTGGACACGTTTGAAAACGCATTTTTGTGAGAAAATTAGTGTAAACCGCTTCTAAGTGTCAAAGACGCTACATAATTATGTCTGCATTTATTTCTTTTCGTACAAATTCCATGTTGACCACGTGTTTGACTGTTGTAGTTACCGCTGCTATTATTTCCTACAAAAACTGTCTTGTTCAATTTTTGTAATTTGTACATAACCCAGTTCTTTTATAACTGCCTGTGTTTTTTGTGAATTTTGTTGCGCTTTGCGTTTGTTGGGTTCTCGTTGTGTTTTTGTCTTCTTGCGCGTTTTTTTGAACTGATTTCACCGTGTTCTCACTTATTTCCAAGTTTTCTATATCTTAAAATGCTTTCAACTCATGTTTTTTAAATTTTTCAAGGCAGCTATCTTCAGATTCATGCTTGATTTTGTTCTTTCATGGCATACATTTGAGTGTAAGTTACAAAAGCATCTATTATGGTTTTCAACTGAATTGATTGATTAGTAATAATTATTAGTTTTCAAGTATGAATTAGGAAGCTGGGTAGGTACGATAGGTTGGGTCGGACAATCAAAATTACTAGAAAAGGACTATTTGTACTCACGCGTCTTGTTTGTATACAAATGTGGAAATACTGGAAATAAAGTTCAAATTTGAATTAGTTGTCGAGGGTTCACTTTATTATCATCGGCGGTTTCATAGAGCTAGTATATAGAATTTGTATATCGTTGCTCTAGCGATAAGTGTGTTAGCTCATATTGCTTTGAAATCGTGTATTCCTTCAGTGGTAAAATAACGTGGCATAAAGAAGGTGCGTCTGTGCTGTACTTAAAGCCTAGTTCATAGTTGTCCGGAAGTGTCCGTAACATTTGTCCGTGTCCGTAAGCAGCATTAATTCATACTTCTACGGACACTCGGCGGACAGTGCGTATGCATATAAAATAACGCCTACACATTCTGCAGTGTACCAAGTGTATTAGAATGCAAGCTTCAAAAAATCAATAAAAACGTTCTAAGCACACTAAAATGAAGCTGCTGAGCTGAAATTACAAATTTAACATTATTTTAGTATGCACGGAGGAATTTTATGTACACGCACCTACACGCGACTATAAAGCGGTCACCTGGAACAACAACCGGCTAACTTCATTTTTTGAAAAAATGGAGTTAAGTAGCTACTTTTGTACAATCGATGATGCTCTATCCAGTGGTGCTAATTTTGTGAGCCAAATTGCATTTTGTGCGAAGATAGAGCAGTTTTTCCGTTGGCCGGTTGTTGCACTCTGAAGGCAGTTAGTGCAACAACCGGCCAAAAAGTGATGTAATGCGAGTTGGCTGGTTGTTGTTCTCACTCAACCAAAAATTTCGCGAAGACTTAGCTAGTTTGATAGAGGGCTGAAAGCTAGCCAAAAATGTGAAAAACTTGCTCGGATTGGTCAATCCTGTGTCAAGTTATTGTAAAATTACTGTTGGCCGGTTGTTGCACAAACTGTGTCACAAACGGCCAACTACATATATGTACGTAGACGTTTAGTAGCTAGCCTGATGTTATGTTTGTGTCGCTGTTCGAATGCGACCTGCCCAGGGGTGGACGCGGGTCGTGGGTACCCGCGGGTTGGGTTGGGTTGGGTCGGAAATTTTGAGCCGTGGGTTGATCCGAGGGTACCCACTTCAGGCTGCGCGGGTCGAAAAAAAATTTTCCGACCCGCGAAAACTGGAACCTGAAGAAATTGTCGACAAGGGTCCCCCCTTGGTTTTTATAGCCCGGCCAAAAAAATTTCTGATACGTCTCCAATTCACAAAATTTGGTCTAAAAATTAAAAAATTCTAAAATTTTTTTTCTGGGGGCTGCCACCCCCAGACCCCTGCAAACTTTGTGGCTTACTATTCCTTGTTATTAACTTTCATGAAAGCCTTTATATGCAACTGATTTGAAGTTCCCACCTGTCAGAAAATTTTTTGATTACGTCTCCAGTTGACCAAATTTGTCCGAAAATTCAAAAAAACCTCAATTTTTTCTGACGGCTGCCGCTCCTAGACCCTCGCAACAGTTAGTTTATTTAATTTAAATGACGAAATAAGTTAAAATTGCGAACTCTAGTATGAAATTTAGTTTAGGGCAGCAGTTCTCTGGAGAAAAATTAAATAAGGGGTAGGATTGTGGTCAATTGGAGACAGCACAAAAGTTTTACAACCATCAAAAAATGGATACTTCAAAAGGGCGACAATAAGGATAATCTTAACGTGTTTTTAAAAAGCGAGACAGGCGAAAGCAGAGACGTTTTGGCTACCGAGACCGAGATCAAGAGACAGCATCGGGTTTTGACCAGACTGAGACTACAACCGAGACTTCCCTCCTCAGATCACTCATCTGCACGATCGCTCACTATTAATATCATTATTTAACGGTTGTGTAAGTGTAGAAGTAGTCGATAGGAAGCTTCCTAGTTCCTACGTAATTCTTCTGTAACCACAAAATATGTATACCTCTGAAAACTACTATGGGGCTGATAATTAACTATAACAGATTTTTGTTTTTGACGAAAAGCTGCAATAAATATTGTACTTTTTAAAAATGAACGTTAAACTGTAGTAAAAACAAAAGTTCTTAAAACATATGTACCAGTCGATTTACGTAGGTGTCGTCATTTGATATAAATATGATACTTGGGTATTAATACTTTTAATACCAGTATCAATATTAAAATTGGTATCAAAAGGATCATATTTAAATTATGGTATCATATTTAAATTATTTGGTATCATATTTATATCATATTTAAATTTTTTCCGAGTATCAAATATCAAAAGTATCATATTTAAATTCAAGGTATTGTATTTATATCATATTTAAATTTTTTCCGAGTATCAAATATCAAAAGTATCATATTTAAATTCAAAGTATTGTATTTATATCATATTTGAATTTTTTCCAGGTATCAAATATCAAAAGTATCATATTTAAATTCAAAGTATTGTATTTATATCATATTTAAATTTTTTCAAAGTATCAAAATTATATTGTATTTAAATTCCAGTATCATATTTAATATCAAAATTTTGATTCCCACGCTTAAAGGCGGCACCTTTTGATGTTTGTGCAGGCTAATAACGGCGGCATTCTTTGATCTCGCCTTTAGCTCCGCCTCCTTTTTTTGATTGGCTACTGCTCCGTTTCTGTATTTTTAGAGGGCAGTGCCAGTCGAGCTGTGCCATAAAAACAAAAGGGGGCACCCTTGTGTAAAATTTCAGGCGGGAAAATATAACAAAATCAATGAATAGGCAGTAGGCTGGTAGTTCGTTTGGTTTTTTAGCATTTTGATACTTTCGATATAAATATGATACTTGGGTATTAATACTTTTGATACCGGTATCAATATTAAAATTGGTATCAAAAGTATCATATTTAAATTATGGTATCATATTTAAATTATTTGGTATCATATTTATATCATATTTAAATTTTTTCCGAGTATCAAATATCAAAAGTATCATATTTAAAGTCAAAGTATTGTATTTATATCATATTTAAATTTTTTCCGCGTATCATATATCAAAAGTATCATATTTAAATTCAAAGTATTGTATTTATATCATATTTAAATTTTTTCCAAGTATCAAATATCAAAAGTATTTTATTTAAATTATTTGGTATCATATTTATATCATATTTAAATTTTTTCCAAGTATCAAATATCAAAAGTATTTTATTTAAATTCCAAGTATCATATTTATATCATATTTAAATTATTTTGCGGTATCAAAACAACAGTAGTCGTCACTTCAGTACGGTCCTGACTCCCGACGAAAAAAAATGCCGAATTTTGTGAAAAAACTGAATTCTTTGGAACAGCATCATGATGCCAAACCTACAGTCCAAACCCATGTAGTAGTACATGGGTAACAATATTTTGTGGTCTGTACAATATTTTGTTAACAAAGTTATCGATTATCTATACGTATATACGCACATCACAGGCAAACAGGCACAAACACCGGCACGCACATGCTATCTTGTCAACGCATGTGTGGCTTGTTACGCTGCTCAGTGCAACACACTGCAGTAATGCACTGAAACTAAGCATGATTTATATGCAAATTTAGTTTCAGTGCATTACCTGAAATTAGTATGCACGGCCGCTGAAGCGGCCGCGCAAAAATTTATACTTATGTGATATAGCAAGTGCAGTGCAATTGGCCGTTTTTATACAGTCGGGAGCAACAACTGGCTAACCGCCCTTGGCCGTTAATTTTTAATCCAGGCTCATGGGTAACAAACAGCCAACTGTGCAGTTGACCGGTTGTTGCTCAACTTCAAACAATGTCAGATTTTCACGCTTCCGCATAAGCAAAAGTTCTGAAATTTGGTTCACTCATGAACCTGTTCGGCTTCTTTAAGAAGAAAAAAACCGCCAGCGTCTACTGATTCACTACAGCGAGTAAATTGATTTTTTTGTACAAATTGAATTTGGTGAAATACTATTTAGTTACAGCAGTTAGCGCTATATTTTTTCGAAACTCATTAGGTAGTCTTTCTGCTACGTCTGTGCCAAATTACAGCACTCATGATGTCAGCATAAATTCTTGGTGCATCAGGTTAGAAAGCGGCTAACTGCTGATCTTCATCATGTATGTGCGAAATTTTTGGAGTGAAAAGGCCAAACCATAAACACGTGTAAAATTTGTGCTGAACAACCGGCCAACTGCAGATGAGAGTTTAAGATTGTCGGAGAAATGGTTCAAGCTTTCGGCTGAAAATTAAGAAAATAGAATAAAAGTTGAGGTTTAATTTAAGCTACTGCTTGTAAAAAATGGTTGAATAAATGATGGATCAAAATGCTGCAAACTTTAAAGTCGATTTTCTCATTTTCAACTTTTTGTAAGTTAGCCGGTTGTTGTTCTAGGGGACCGAAAGGCTATAATCTGATTGGCTAATTCCTTACGGACACGGACAAAAATTGAACTGAATTCAACTTGACTTCCGGACATTCGGACAACCCTTACGGACACTCACGGACATCCGGACAACTGTGAATCAAACTACTCTTACGGACACAGACACGGACAGCCCTTACGGTCAACTATGAACCGGGCTAAGCCGGTAGAGCAACCTAGGGCAAAGAGTTGAGGCAACCGTTAGCAATTTTGACTGGATCAGCTGGCTGAGTTTATCACGAGGTTGTACTAGGATCCTTAGGTGACGTAGGATCTTTGCGGTTTAGTCTTCACTAGCCTCTAAGTTCTTTTTCTGAAGAGTGAATGGAGCCCACGGAAAACCAGCTCTGCCGTTTGGGTTTGAATTAAGAAATCCGCTTAAGGTAGCGCTCAGCAACAAAACCCATGTTTGGCGCTCAGCTCATGCAATAAATAGCAATACCACTTTAATTGTATGTCAAAGAGACATCAAAAAAACCTATTTACGATACAATTCAGCACTTTAATGTGAACGTGTCAAATTTTATGACCATGTAGAATTTCCTATTCACACTAATTTTGTTTTTGACCTAGCTCAGCTAAACTTCAACCGATTTTGATGATCTTGGTATCAATAGAAAGATCTCTCAAAAATCTAGACGTGATTGATCTTCGATTTTTCATTTTTATTTTTGATTTTGCAAAAAATCGATTTTTCAAAAATCAGTCGTGTTTGAGCGATTACAAAAAGTGCTCCGGGCCAAAATTTGAAAATCGAAAAACTTTCACGTCTGCATTTATATTCTTTCTTTCATTGTGCAAATTTTCAAGTCAATCGCAAACGGCAGCTGGGACCCAGGTCCAAAAAAAGTAGTCGATTTCGCTACGCAAAAATAGAAGGTTTGCCCACACGTTTCACTTTTTCAACACTTAGACCTTTCCTAGGACTGCATATTTCCGTTGAAAAAGTTACAAAAAGCCATACTCAATTTTTTAAGAAATTAAATCAAAAATTTGACATTTTTGAAGATTTATCAGCTTTGTAGGTTTTTCATTTTGGATTTGCTATTTTCACGACTAAATAACTCAGCAAAACTTCAACGTATTCTTAAGTTTAATACATCAATTTAAAGCTAAGAAACCATATATTTCAATGATATGAGTAATCATTTTATATGGAAACAAATTTTTTTTTGCTACGGCTACAAAATTGTAAAAAAAAATTAAAAAAAAATTTTATCACAATATGCACATAAAATGAAAGCTATTTTCATTTTGAACGACTTTCCTTCAAGACATTATTGTCAAAAATGTCGCTGAAAAAAATTAAACGCCAAAGTCGGTTCCCCTGAGCGCCACCTTAAGCTAAAGTCTGACCGGAAATTGCTGAGCCCTGACCAGAGAGAAAACTAGTTGGGTGATTTTTGTGAGTACTCGCTGTACTCCTCGATGCTTGCATTTCGTTCTTTTCGTAATGAAATCGCGTGTTTCTTTTTGTGTCAGGGTCCAGCAATTTTTTATCACACTTTAGTAACTAAAGTAGGTGCACCACTTCAGAAAGCAAAGCATGTGATTTCGTTATGATTTTGACTACCAAGAGTACAGCAAGTAGTCGCAAGTCAAGTAGGAAGTCATGCCACTAAAATAAGATAGTGGCGCATCTTTTTTTGTAAAACTTTGGTAACAAGTCGTTACCTTAGTGTACAGAAAGCGAAATAGTGTGTTGTCTGTATGAGCATTACCCGTGTATGAGTAGGTATTGTGCCTTGTGCGCACCTGTTACTACTAGTGTTTGTGACCGGCCGGTCAAAATCGGCCGGCCGGCCAGTCGGTTAAAAACACCAGCCAGAATCGACAGATTGACAAAATT
Source organism: Trissonchulus sp. WLG1_4 (assembly GCA_030248245.1). Lineage (NCBI taxonomy): Eukaryota > Metazoa > Nematoda > Enoplea > Enoplida > Ironidae > Trissonchulus > Trissonchulus sp. WLG1_4. Next base: position 3,660 of record JASANF010007004.1, on the reverse strand, counting down.
AGGCCGGCATACCGGCAGGCTGAGTTATGCCAAAATGACACTCTGGATTTGAATGAATTGGTTTTTGTCCAAAAATTTGGCCGCTCTGGCCGGCCGGGCAGCCGGTCACGCTTACGCGGCCGGTCACAAACATTACCTCTTACGTAATGTTGTCAGGTTAATGGTAGCGTGACATATATAACTGGGAGAGTGACCCTCAGGAAGTGATCGTACGTAAAGCGTCAAGAGTCAAAAAGTATGGTTCTCCCAATCCCAAGCATATCTCATTCTCATACCTATCACCAAACACAAGCTGTTCATTTTACAAACCCCACAAGTCTTCCACATAGGTAAGCTTTAGTTATGGTGACTTTCACAAGTGGTTTTACTAAACCATGGTTTTACGTACGTTTTAATATGATTCGCACGTAATTTCATTACGAAATACCGCCTGATTCGTTACAAATTTCTAAAATTTTCTTAAACCATAAATTTAGCTGATTTGAAATTTCAGACCTGCAGCACAGCAGTAGCAGGTCTCTGTTTTGCTGAAATTAACTGAGCTAAACAAGCACAACCTGCGGCAAAACCTTCAGTAAGTATTAAGAATTATCTTCAAGTAAGCTGACCAGCAGGTCAGCTAAAACCTGTTGTGCAGCAGATAATTATCTTATTGTAAAATGTGTATGCAAAAGTTCAATGCGTTTTTATGCAATCTTACGATAAGTTGTTTATGCAAAAACATGAAGTAGTTTTAATTATCTTACAACAAATGATGTAGGAATGGGTTGTTTTGATGAATGAGAAGTGTATTCATTCTTTCATGACCAAAAATGACTACAGTTTGCAGGAAATATAAGATGCTGCCAACAAAATTATCTGGTCAAATGTTGGTACTATCAGCAATGTGACACTCGCGCACTATGTGACACACATGAACTAAACAAACGCACATTGACATTTTTCCTGCTTACAGTGTAACTTTTGCACTAGACAATGATGTGACGCTCGCGCAGTAGCTCTAATATGCAAAGCAAACTAACGCACAGACGTACATTGCACTACAAGCCCAGTGTATTACGCCAGAAATCAAAATTAGAGACCTGTTGTGCTGTGGCACAACAGGAAAAAACCATGGTTTTAGAAAATCTAGGAAATTCGTAACGAATCAGGCGCCTGTTGCATAAACAGTTCGGTAAGCGAAATAGGTCCAATAGGATGATAGCTATTGAACATTTGCGTTGCATAAACCGATAGGTAGATAGTCAACAGTCGATAGTTTCAACAGGCAAATTTCATCACTACTTCAATAGGTATGTGGGTAGGTAGGCTAGGCTATCGTCGGTAGGCTCGATAGGCTATCGTTGCATAAAGAACCTATCGACTATTGCACCTTGAACATTATCCATATTTGACGATAGGTGTAGGTATGGGCATTGGGTACCTATAATTAAGCAATTTCTTACACTGCGGAAAAGCTGCCTGTGTCTAACTAACTGTATGCAATTTTGTTGCAATTGGTTTTGTAAATATTGAGTTATAAATGAAAACTTTTCGTTATCATGAATAATTTTCATAAGTCAGATTACTAAACTCAAACTTTTGTCAAAAATTTCGAAACAAATTATAAATTTTCAGTTATCTATGAAAGAAAAATGCATTATTCTCTCCCGTGTTAGTTAAAATAAATTTTAAAAATATTTTTTTAGAAAACCGTAATTTTAACGCCTGACAAAATTTTTCAATTTAACAGCTGAAAAGTGGACCTACATGTAGCACAAGCACTGTCACAGTAATTTGTCGAAAAACACTGAATACGATCTATTCATTGGGTGGGATTCACAAAGCGCGTTTAACTTACACCCAGTCTAAGTCTTAGACTGCGTTTAAACGCAGTCTAGCTAAACGAACGTTTAGACCCAGTCTAAGTCTGCATATGATTAGGGTGTAAATTTTGGTCTATCTTCGTGTTCTAAATTTGATTACGTTCTTTTCCTGATTCACGAGCTCAGTCTAAGTTAAACGTTCGTTTAACTTAAACGCCCGCTAGTGTTGAATTTAGACTAGCCTTTTGGCTAGTCTAAGGTTAGTGTAAGTATTTTTTAATTATTTTACTTAACTATTTTTTAACATTTTTGATTTTTATAGTTTTAATTAGATCTTATTCAACTTATAGGCTAATAACATCGTGTATTATTATGTTTATTTTACTTTTTAGCTGCTAGTATACGTTCATAAGACAGTTACAATGTGGATGATCTAGTTTTATAATAGGAAAATTTTGTTTACCATACTGTTTACTTATTCATTTGTTGCTATTAACAGTTTATAAAGCTCTAAAGTTAGTAAATTCCCTAATTAACTTAAATTGATAAAAATGAAGTAATAATTAATATATATATATACACTATCCTAATCATAATGATAATGGAAGTCTGGACAAACGATACCCAGAATTTGAAATAACTATACTTGTTATCCAGACGTTTACCTTTCATTTCGCATGTACTCGTCTGGTTCCCAAGTTATACGCCACGTAAAGCAGAGTTATTTTTTTGTTGCAGCCAGCAGCGTCTAATACGATGCTAATGAAAACACAGTACTTATTATCGGGTCCATCTAAAGATGTAAAAGAAACGTCAACGCTTCGTCTTACTGCACTATGCTGTGATGTGATTATCTCTTAACCAAGGCGTAAATTGGAGTTATGTTTACTCCGCGAATCCTCCGCTACTGACCACTCTTCGTAGTTAGTTATTTTTTAGGTTAATCAGAAAAAGGGTCGTAACTTTCGCTATGAGTGTCGTAGGATCATAAAAATAGGGTCACGTGAAAGACAAATTCTGGCACTTTCAAATGATATGTTACATGAAGGCGTAATACCCAAAAACACGTCAAAATTTTGAATAATAATTTTTGACGCACGTTTAACGTTACGTCACGACGACATGTCACCCATCATTTTAAAGCTCAGACAATTTGCTAAAAGATGATGCTAAAATTATCGCCGTACCACTACGGTGTCAAGAGTTTTTCCCCTTAAACCCCTTGCTAAAAAGGACTGACTACGTAGATCACACCATGTGTGATCAAATCTCACTGTCGGTACCCTAATGCTAAAATTTGAAAAAATTGAAATTTCTTAATGTTATTAAAAACGTGATGGTACTTACGGATGTTGTCTAACTAGTCTAAACTAGACCAACTAGACTTGTAATTACCTAATCTATACTTTACAATACAACTTCTACTAGTCATATAAACATACTGAAAACGCCAAATTGAAGAGCAGCAAATTCTGTACTAAAGTTGAACTTTTCAAATCTGTAAGACCCTTTATCCGGACGTTATGGCGCCAAAACGTCAAACATTTTGCGTTTATGCAGCTAAACACGATAACAATCTATTTTGACGTTTTTCTGCAAGTAAGACAAACATAACCGTAACGTTTTTGGTATCACCTTAAAGCTCTTTTTCCACCCTAACTAACAGTGAAAACTAGAACTTTTTACGCGGTACCTGAATAAAGTTATAGCATAAAGTACGTCAAAATGACGCAATATTTAGTCAAAATATTTCGACGTTTTTCGGCATATAAGTCAGCGGTGACCTATAGGTTTTTTAGTATCAAATAAAAGCTCTAACTCTTACGTATCCAACAGCGAAAACTAAATCTTTTCA
>JASANF010007003.1:0-12322 GCA_030248245.1 Trissonchulus sp. WLG1_4 | reverse complement strand
AAATTTTTTATATGAATTTTATTGCTCAGAGTTCGACTGCGAAAACACATAATGATAATTTTTTATCCAAACCTGACATAAATGTTAAAAACCAAAATAATGTTCAACTAGAGACGCACATAAGCTACATTATGGTATATAAAGTGTGACTATACGTAAAGTATAAGCAGAGTTATCGTTTGCCGAAAATCCACTCAAGCTTGGTGCTCTGGGAGTCACTTGACATGATCACGTGATTTGAAATTTTGCCTCCAGTGTTCTTTTGTGCCATAGCACATACCGTATTACCTCGAATAAAGCCCCTGTCTCGAATAAAGCCGCTGTCTTGAATAAAGCCCCCGTCAAAGCACTCACGAAATTATAAAGACCCCGCTTGAATAAAACCCCCGGGGGCTTTATTCAAAACGTCCTTGAACAAAGCCCCCGGGGGTTTTAATCAAAACGTCCTCGAATAAAGCCCCCTGTAACGCAGGTTGTGATACGTACGCGCGCGTATTTGCATATGCTGCTGCATATTGCCATGTTGGCTACTGGTTAGTTATTAGTTATATGACTGCGCGCCGACCGTTATTGGCGGTTTGTTTTGCTGTTGCAGTGTTCTACAAAATAATTATGACACTGTTGAGTTGTGGACACTTGACCCCCTCGAAGTAGACCGCAACCCACTGTATTCTTTTTTCTGCTTTTTTTCTTCTTGGTAGCACAAAGGGGAGATTTGGCTGTTAAGACGCTAGGTGGTAAGGTTAGGTGGGTAAGGTCAGGTTTGGTCGGTGGTCCCATTGTGAGTATTGGAACCCTCCCTCTTAGTGACCCCCTGATCCCAGAGGGGCCCTGACCCCAAAAATTAGAATTTTCGAAAAAAAACCCGCCAAAGGTTTCCTTTTTTAAACTTTGAATTTTTGGTCATTGGCTTGGCGAGATTATTTTAAGAGTAAATTTTGTCCGATTCTGAATCCGAAGTTTAGGCTGTGACCCCCCTGGATTCTCTGACTAGCCCCAGATTGCTCCCCTACAGTGTTCCCTAGGCTACTTGTGATTTAATTTTTTTTAGTTTTTTCGGAAAAACTCGTTTTTAGGTGTAATTTGGTCCCCTTAGGTGTAATTGGGGCCCCAAACATAAATCCGGAGTTTATTCTTCTCTAGGACCCCACTGAAAGTGAAACCCAGTCGCTGCTAAACGTGTCCCCGTCACCCGTCACAAAATGTTATTTGTAGATATTTTGGCAAAATTCGGGATTAAGGCGAAATTAATTCAGAAACTTATGAAATTGAGTGAACCTCATAGCTCAAAAGTTTCTGAACTAAAGGGGGGTACCCAGGTCAAAAATCCAAGTTCTCCAATTTTGCATATTTTCACATTACATAGGCAAATGTGCTCATAAAAGCCGATATATATTCAGATCCAGAGATGCGTGGTTCAGATCCTCTCTAGGTCATTCTGATGCTGATGCTGTCTTTCTTTCAGTAGAATCCCCCTCCTGTTCATGACATGACGAGGCTTCCATGCCGAACTCCGAGTCCGAATCCCCCGACCGTGGTTTGAGTGAGGTAGCATTGGGCTGTTGGGTGACAGAGTCACACCCTTAGCAGGAGCACTGCGAATGGGCATGAGTAAAATGGTGGTGAGCATATGGAGGAATTATAGCCGCTTGTAGCTTAGTATGTAATGGGGCCGCTCCTTGTCCCGGTTAGGAGTGTGAGACTGATGTCCGTTTTAAAATTCAAATTTAAATTAAAAAATTCTCAAAATTTTTTCCTGGGGGCTGCCGCCCCCAGACCCTGCAAACTCTGTGGTTTACTATTCATTATTAATAACTTTCATCAAAGCCTTTATATGCCTGTCTACAAGAGTGCATTATGCAGCATTTACTTGTGTAATAGGTATACTGTCTGATATGAAGTTCCCATCTTTTGTTTTCAATTTTCCTGTCGGAAAATTTTTTTGATGCGTCCCCAGTTGACCAAATTTGTACAAAATTGAAAAAACCTTATTTTATCTGGGCCCTTAGGCCCAAACCCCCGCAACAGTGAGTCCGAATCCCCCGACCGTGGTTTGAGTGAGGTAGCATTGGGCTGTTGGGTGACAGAGTCACACCCTTAGCAGGAGCACTGCGAATGGGCATGAGTAAAATGGTGGTGAGCATATGGAGGAATTATAGCCGCTTGTAGCTTAGTATGTAATGGGGCCGCTCCTTGTCCCGGTTAGGAGTGTGAGACTGATGTCCGTTTTAAAATTCAAATTTAAATTAAAAATGGTGATTTGGCACTATGTAGTATCCATTTTCAGACCGGGGTCCAAAATGTGAGGGGGGGGAGGGTACCCCTGCCACGTTTTGGACCGGGGTCGGGTTTGTGGGGGGGGGGGGGGTACCCCTGCTAAGTGTTGGACCGGGGTCGGGTTTGTGGGGGGGGGTACTATGGTCCAATTCGTGGCCTGTTCTTGAAATTAATGGTCGCAGGTTGTAATTCCGACCCCTGCCAGGAATCGGTCGAGTGTCATACTCTTCTTATTATGCACTTTTGACTGAGCTGATTAAGATTTCGGTAACTGAAAACATCCCTACTAGAGATCGGCCGGGGCCGGTGCCAGGCAGCCTGATTCTGACACCTTCTAGTTTTTTGATCATTGCTCGAGTTACGTGCATCGTAGAGAGATCGCAAAACCACCATTCGATAGAGAAATGAATGGTGCACAAAACATAGTCAGCCGATTAATTGTCCAGGACGCACCGTTTTTGCGTTATAAGCGCTCAAAGTTGAGAATTTGTGAAAAAATGCGCCATCGCTCAGGCATAATATGTACCTCCCCCTAGAGTATTAACACAAAAGTCGTGCGCTTGCCATAATTGAAGGCTAGCAATAGAGTACAACATTTGTTGTATCTGATGCATACAAAGTTGACTGCTGGCGGCGCAACCCAAAATCTTGATGAGGTCACGAAGAAAATACTACTTTTGCGATGAAAAAAAGTGAAATTTGCACATTGCTTATGGAAGCATAGGTTTTGTTGTGTGGCAGAAGATTCAAAATTTGGCCACTAAATATAAAGATCTAAGCTTTCTGAAAAAACAATTTGCAGTTCAGCTGAATAGAATGAACAAATCAAGTTTTATGGCCCCCGATTGGGTATTCATCACGTCATGTGCCAAATGGCAGCTCTGGGAATTAAAGGGTTAACTGATAACTTAACTGCTTTAATTTTGCTTAACTTAACTGATTTAATTTTTGCGCAAATAACTTAACTGATAAGTTAACTGATTAAAAATTCTGTAACTTAAACATCCCTACCCCCTGCCACGCGGCCGGGGCCGATGCCGGGTCCGGGCCGGGCCCGGGGCCGGCCCGGTGAAAATGGCTGCGGCCCCGGGCCGACACTTGGCTTATCGGCCAATCTCTAATCCCTACCCGTGACACCGCCATCCGCTTAATACTCCAAGTATATATACTATGTAGTATACTGTGCTAGTCTGGTTGCAGTTATAGTAGAGACGCCAAATGGTGAACCACCTAAACTTTGACACCTGGACCTGCCGATTACTGTTATTTAGCTAGCCATTTTTTATTTAACTTAACTATTCTCTATTAACTACCAGCCTATTTATTTTAACTTAACTATTAACTATTAACTAGCCAATTATTTATTTTAACATTTAACTAGCCATTTTATATTTTTAAACTATTAACTAACTAAAACTGAATAAAACTAGGCATTTAACTAGCTTCTCAAAACAGTGTTATTGTGAAGTATTACTTGAATTAGGTACTTGTATCATTTCTATGGCGCAAAGTACGCATGATACCTATCTACGATTTTGACTGGATTAAAACTGCCGTGGTCAGAGATGCACGGAGCACGGAGGGGGTGTTTGTCCTACGGTGGAGTGGAGAGGGAAGTTGTCAGTAATTGTGTTCGGTTTGTTTTTTCCAGTGACACCCACAATTTTTGCCTTTCAACTAACTTGTTAACCGCAGCCGGAAATTTTTCAATTGTTAACCCATTTTTGGTGCACTTTCGGCCCTCAGGAGGGTGGAGGGGTGAGAAGGGGGTGCCCGTGTCAGAGGCTGGGCGTAGACGGCTGTCTGCCACAACTAGTTTTAGTATGTGATACTAAAATTAAGCTAAGTACATATATGGGTCGATTCATAACTTCTGAACGGACATTTGGACAAACGGATAGACGGCAGAACGGCTGTTCAATTCATGCTTTTTCCGTTCATCCGTACTAAACGGTACAATTTCACGTTGTGCGTAAGTCCGGCAAAGTTGAATTCTGTTCTACACTGCCGAAACTTTCGGGCATTTGGAACTGACAAACGGACCTACGGCTCAAAAGTTTGAATTGCACGTTTGTCCGTATGCTCGTACAGCCGTAAGTCCGTACGTCCCAATGTCGATTGTCCTAAAAAGTATAAATTAAAACCGGGCGAAAAGTGCTTTGTCTGTTTGTGCGAAAGTGAAGGGAGGTAAGGGGGGTTCTCCCGGTAAAGCCTTACAGTATGACATTTTGCCTTATTCTAGCTAATCGGCCTGAACGATGCTCCGGCCGAAATAGCTTCATGTACAGGAGAGTGATACCTCTTGTCTAATCTAGGCACATTCCTGATTCCTAATTTGAGGGGGTGCCCCTTTTTGAAATGTTTTGATAGGGGTGATCGGCGAGGTTGGGGGTACCTGGCCCCCGGCAGGAGAGGGGGGTGGTCCCTGGTTTTGGTTTTTTACGGCAAGAATCGGAAAAATGTTTCAATTTTTTTAGTTTAAGCTCAAGTTTTGGCACTCTTTGGTCGCATTCGGAATCTCATATATAGCAGCTATTAGATTTTATACTATTTTTTTTGGGACACCTTTCTAACCATCAGAAGAAAGGTGGCCGATGTCCGACGGGGGTGGCCCTCTACCCCCCATCCACGCATATGCATCCATGGTCGGTAAGCCGTTTAGTGAAAATCTTAATAGTCTCTGAAAATTCAAAAACCGCAGCGATCAACAAGTATTCATAAAAACTATCTTGTAAGAGACAAAGAAGTAAGCCCCAGACCCTTCTTAAGTATAAGGGGCCTGACCGGGCATGAAAATGTTTCTAACTATGCAGCTAAAGTTTGCAAAGGTCGAAGTTTTTTGATCCGAGATAGATTCCAACCCGTCCCGACCCGACCCAACCCGACTTCTTGTCAAGCTCCTATACAAACTCACAAACACAAATTTTCAAGCTTGTTAATTTTTTGTTATCAGCTTTTCGTGATTTGTGTGTAGCTTTTGTGATAAGCTCCGCGAGTGTTCAGTCTATGAGACATTAGTCCATTAGTTTGACAATTTATACTTCCATGTTTTGACCCAAACTGACCCGTTCAACCTGCGGGTCGACAAATCTCAACCCGACCCGATCCGACCCGATTGCTAATTCTAGTCGCAAGAGGAACAAGCTCTTCTGCTGAGTGAAGAGTGGTTAAAATGTGAGGCTTGAGTGTCAATATTCCACAGGAAATATAAAACGCGGCCATTATTTGTGAATAAAAGACTAGTAAATGTCAATTTACTCTACTGCTGATTAGCTCCAAAGTCTTGCTTATGAACTGCGAACTCAACAAACACGTCTGTTGAGTGAGAAATTTTTATTTTATAGGGTGTCAATTTTGAGCCTCTGCGGAAACCTTTCGACAATAGGAAATTTAATTGTTTAATTACAGATCAGCTACTGTGTTGCGAAAAAAATTATTGTAGTTAATATTGTATTTTACAAATCAATATGCGCGCCAAAATGAAACATGATTTTGAAAAAATAAAAAAAATCCTCGATTGGGAGTCGAACCCCAAATCTGTCGCACCGAGGGCGAGAATCAATCCGCTAGACCATCGACTTACGTTGTTAGCTTGGGAAGAATTGGCATTAATGCGCATGATCTGTCATACTACTACCAACTATGTAATTACTCGTTAGTGTATCATACCGGACTGGCAGCAGGTACACTATACGTAACGATGTTTCGTCGAAGTTTGCAGACACTAAAAAACGTAAATAGTCGATTGTTACAGATCAATAATAATACGTAAGCCTTACGCAAGTATGTCTTCTGCTGCTCTTTGGCTTCTGCAATTACAATGTTTTTATTTAGAGTCAACCAGTTCAAGCCCGGTTGGCTCAGATGGTAAAGCGTCTTGCCTTTACTGAGCATCTGATTGCAAATCAGAAGGTCGGTGGTTCGAATCACCCGGGGCAACCTGTTTTAATTTCGCAAGTTTGGCTTTATATCTTTCGAAACTGGATTTATTCAGTCAGAGTGAAGGCGACCTACCTGCCTCAACAGTGTAATTTAACGCAGGAAAATCGACCTACCCGAAATTACACAGAAATCTGAGAATCTGAATATAGTATATGCGCGGCCCCTGAGGGGGCCGCGTAAAAACAACCGTCGTAATAGTGACGGTGAATTGCAGCCAACGCGCCCATAATAATATTTGCACTAAAAGTATCGACGTGGCATTGATAAACACGATATATACTAAAAGCACACACGCACACAGGCACAGCTGAATTTGCCAGCTAGTTAAATTCTAGTTAAAATGGCTAGTTTAATTCCTAGTTAAAATAATTGAATCTTTTAACTTAACTAGAATTTTAACTAGACGAATTTAACTATTAACTATTAGCTATTAACTAGTAAATTTTGGCTACTTAAATAATTTAACTATTAACTAGAATTCTAGCTAAATAACAGTACTGCCGATACTTAGTTGACTTTTCTCACAAATTGCTTTTTCGCTAAATCTTGTGCCGCGACACTAATTTTAGGCTCTTTCGCTAAATCTTGTGCCGCGACACTAATTTTAGGCTAAGTTCTGCGACATTTACATTCAAATATATATTGGGATTTGGTGCACATTAGGAGACAGGGCATAAAGTGAACCGGCCATGCCCTTGACTGCACCAGTCCACTTTTTACGGTAAAAACAAGTGGAAACGCTACTTTGAAGAATGTAAATAGGTAGGTAGTTGCACATCGTCCCCTCGGATAAAATATCCCGGCTCAAATCATCCCCCCGGATAAAATACCCCAAACATAACTTTAACCAGCGGAACAGTCACGGGGTAAATCATCCCCCCTAGAATAGGGCTGGGCACGGTTACACGGTACGAACCGTGTACACGCGTGTAACCGTGTACACGCTAAGCTAAGCGTGTACACGGTTAGGGGTCACTATCCGCGGTTACTTAGCGGTTACAGCGTGTACACGTTAAGACACAGTAACCGCGGATACTGTAACCGTTTACTCTAAACGGATAATGTAACCTGTTATTCTAATCGGATAGTGTAACCGGTTACTCTAAACGGATAGTCTAAACGGTTACTCTAAACGGATAGTGTAACCGGTTTCACTATCCGTTTTCCGACTTCGTGTACCCGTTAAGAAAAATGTTCGTTTGGCTGCTGGATTTACGCAAATTAGCCTATACGCATGTGTGTGCAAGCTATAGTCTTCAAGATATATAAAGGCATTTATACTGACAGCTCAGCATTGTCCCAGTAGTTCATATGGTAGCTTGCTGGTCTGCAGATCTAGAGATGGGTGGTTCGTATCTTCCCTTGATCATTTCTTCCCCTCTGCTTCTTGACGTTTAGTAACTGTGTAACCGTTTAGTAACCGTGTAACCGGTTAGTAACCATGTAACCGTTTAGTAACCGTGTAACCGGTTAGTAACCGTGTAACCGTTTAGTAACCGTGTAACCGTTAGTAACCGTGTAACCGTTTACACAGTTAGTATCCGTGTAAACGGCTACACGGATACTTAGCGTGTAAACGGTTACACGGATAATTAGCGTGTACACGTGGATAATTGCAGTAACCGTTAGCGTGTACACGCGGTTACTAGCCTTCGAAACTAACCGTGTACACGGATAGTGATTTTGTAACCGTGCCCAGTCCTACCCTAGAAAATCATCCGGGGGGGATGAAATACCCCGACGCAAATCATTCGCCCGGATAAATTATCCCGGCGCAAAACATTCCCTCGGGTAAAATACCCCAAACATATGTAAGTTTAACCAGTGATTGGTTTTTTATCCGGGGGAATGATTTGCCCCGGGGTATTTCCTCACCGGATGATTTTCTAGGGGTGATTGTCTCAATCGGATGATTTACCTACCCCGTGACAGCGTCATAATTTGTGGGAAAATGTGTTAAATAATTTTGAATTTTTCTTCGGGGTAGGAAAATCTTCCGGGGAGAAGATTTATCCCGGGTTGTTTCTTCCGGGGGGAAGATTCACTCGGGGGGAAGATTTATTCCGTGACACCAGACATCGGACGGACACAGTGAAAATGCGTCGTTCAGTTAGGGTCGAATGTCGATTCATATATATGTAGGCTACTTCAGTAGAGCAAAAAGTTTAGGGCAAACAGACATTGGGACATACGGACATGACATCGAATGTACGGGCATACGGACAAAGGTGCCGGCTTTTGTTGCCAATTTAGATGTCAGCCAAGTTGCCAATTTAGATGTCGGCTCATACTTTTGGCCTTTGGGCCGCATGTCCGTTTGTCCGTCCGTATATATGCGCTAAAATTTCCGCAAGTTGAATTGAATTTAACTTTGACGGACATACGGACAAAGTGAAATAGTTGTACCGTTGTCACGGGGTAAATTCCGTAAACTTCCTCCCGGAAGAAATACCGCCACCCCATGGTGAACCTCCCTCCCTAAAAAGGGAGGCTCAAACACCCCCCCCCCGCCCCGACGGACTCGATGGGCCCCATGAGCCATGTAGAGTGGTTCAAAGACCCTCCCTCCGCCACGACGCACTCGATGGGCGCCATGAGCCATGTAGAGTGGCTCAAACACCCTCCCCCGCCTCGACGGACTCGGTGGGCCCCATGAGCCATGTGGAGTGGCTCAAACACCCTCCCCCGCCCCGACGGACTCGGTGGGCCCCATGAGCCATGTAGACTGGCTCAAACACCCTCCCCCCGCCCCGACGGACTTGATGGGCCCCATGAGCCATGTAGACTGGCTCAAACACCCTCCCCCCACCCGACGGACTCGATGCGCCCCATGACCCATGTAGAGTGGCTCAAACACCCTCCCCCGCCCCGACGGACTTGATGGGCCCCATTAGCCACGTATGCTGGCTCAAACACCCTCCCCCGCCTCGACGGACTCGATGAGCCCCATGAGCCATGTGGAGTGGCTCAAACACCCTCCCCCCGCCCCGACGGACTTGATGGGCCCCACTAGCCACGTATGCTGGCTCAAAACCCTCCCTCCGCCACGACGCACTCGATGGGCGCCATGAGCCATGTAGAGTGGCTCAAACCCCCTCCCCCGCCTCGACGGACTCGGTGGGCCCCATGAGCCATGTAGACTGGCTCAAACACCCTCCCCCCGCCCCGACGGACTTGATGGGCCCCATGAGCCATGTAGACTGGCTCAAACACCCTCCCCCCACCCGACGGACTCGATGCGCCCCATGACCCATGTAGAGTGGCTCAAACACCCTCCCCCGCCCCGACGGACTTGATGGGCCCCATTAGCCACGTATGCTGGCTCAAACACCCTCCCCCGCCTCGACGGACTCGATGAGCCCCATGAGCCATGTGGAGTGGCTCAAACACCCTCCCCCCGCCCCGACGGACTTGATGGGCCCCATTAGCAAAGTATTCTGGCTAAAACACCCTCCCCCGCCTCGACGGACTCGATGAGCCCCATGAGCCATGTGGAGTGGCTCAAACACCCTCCCCCCGCCCCGACGGACTTGATGGGCCCCATTAGCCACGTATGCTGGCTCAAAACCCTCCCTCCGCCACGACGCACTCGATGGGCGCCATGAGCCATGTAGAGTGGCTCAAACCCCCTCCCTCCCGCCCCGACGGACTCAATGGGCTCCATGAGCCATGTAGAGTGGCTCAAACACCCTCCCCCCGCCCCGACGGACTTGATGGGCCCCATTAGCCACGTATGCTGGCTCAAACACCCTCCCCCGCCTCGACGGAGTTGATGGGCGCCATGAGCACTGTAGAGTGGCTCAAACACCCTCCCCCCACCCGACGGACTCGATGGGCCTCATGAGCCATGTAGAGTGGCTCAAACACCCTCCCCCCGCCCCGACGGACTCGATGGGCCCCATGAGCCATGTAGAGTGGCTCAAACACCCTCCCCCCGCCCCGACGGACTCGATGGGCCCCATGAGCCATGTAGAGTGGCTCAAACACCCTCCCCCCGCCCCGACGGACTCGATGGGCCCCATGAGCCATGTAGAGTGGCTCAAACACCCTCCCCCCGCCCCGACGGACTCAATGGGCCCTATGAGCCATGTACAGTGGCTCAAACACCCCCCCCGCCCCGACGGACTCGATGGGCCCCATTAGCCACGTATGCTGGCTCAAACACCCTCCCCCGCCCCGACGGACTCGATGGGCCCCATGAGCCATGTAGAGTGGCTCAAACACCCTCCCCCCGCCACGACGGACTCGATGGGCCCCATGAGCCATGTACAGTGGCTCAAACACCCCCCCCCGCCCCGACGGACTCGATGGGCCCCATTAGCCACGTAGTGGTGGCAATACTAGGTAAAAGTACCTAGTTTACTTAAGTACCTAGTTTTTTAAAACTAGGTAAAAGTACTAAGTACTACCTAGTTTCATTTTCGGCTACCTAGTTTTACTTTTACCTAGTTTTGTTTTTACTACCACCTAGTTTTTTTCAAAACTAGGTAAACTAGGTAAAATTTTTTAACGGTTTGGGTAACTTTTGAATGCATACGCGTAAAGAAAAATTAACCCTTGTTTGTGCCTAGTCTTCATTGAATCCTCTTATTGGCTTTTAGTGTCTGGTCGTATTTAAAAGTGACGATAGTATTTGTACACCATACCTACCCATTTCGGAAAAGACACGCGGGTCATACCAGCTGGCTAAGTCTCAGTTACTTCCCCAAGTTTGTCATGCATTCTGAAGTTTTGCCCGCAGGGTAACGTACCACAAAGAAACAAGTTTTGACAGATATCGCGGCCCAAGTGTAGTGTCCTACATGGCCAACTTAATCAGTTGATGTACGTATATAGTTAAGTTTTGTTTCGAAAAACTGTGAACTGTTGTGAACTGTTCTGTAAATGTGGGATGATGAGAAATGAATGAATTTGAAAAGACGTTAAAAATTATTTTAGAAAATTTTGAGGGCACATCCGGGGGGCACACCGTCCTGGTCTTGTGGTGAAAGGAACGGATGTTCAAGTTAAATGGCCAACTTGGCCTAAATAGGAAGAGTATGACACTCTTCCTGTTATGCCTTCGGGCGTGCGTCCAATGCGCAGCGCGAAATAGCCCGTTTATGTATGGTTTTGAGGGGGGGGGGGGGACCCCCCCCCTCGATTTCAAAGTACACTAACAAGGACTTTTGTTGATGTGCTGAAATGAGGGGGGGGTACCCCCCCTCAACTGAAGACGGGGTACTGAACTGAGGGGGGGGGGTACCCCCCTCAGTTGAGTACGGGGTATCGTTTTGAGGGGGAGGGGGGGGTACCCCCCCTCAGTTGAGTACGGGGTCTTCAGTTGAGGGAGGGGTACCCCCCCTCAAAACCGTACATAAAAGGCCTATTTCGCGCTGCGCATTGGACGCGCGCTGCCAGGCATAATAGGGAGAGTGACATACTCTTCCTATTATGTACTCTTGATACCAATCAATTACCAGAATTTTTTCAAGTTCACAAGGGGGGACCTTGGTGTTTCAAAAATGAACAAAAGCATACAGAAAAACGAATACAGGGGTCAGCAACCCAACAAACCGAAAGTTGAGGTTGAGTAGGGGGTTTCGCCCGGTTATGAATACATCCCATTTTTCCTGTCGCTACCTCAGTAGCGACAGGACTTTACATTTGTTTTGCCCTACGCAAATTGCACGTCTTACATGTATTCACTGTGTAAAATTTGTGTGCGTGTTTGTGTGTAATTTTTCTACATGGTGTGACCGTGTGTGAGCTGGTCCAGGCGGCCAGCCAGCTAGCTTCGGTTTGTTATTGATAGCTAGCTTACTGTAGGGCTGAAATGGCCAAATTAGTCGTTTTCTATTGTTCTTTAAAGCCATAAACATAGTTTTTTATTGACTGACGCTGCAATTATCCAAAACTAGGTATATAATGAATTTACAGCTATGTCATTATTTAAAGACAATTTTCTTTTCTTGTCTTGGAAAATTTCTTTATTGTTCCACCTAGAGGTGGAACATTTGTCATGGTTTTTAGCTCTGGTAACGTTAAATTGGGTTTGTACGTTCTTTGCAGTCTATGGTTTACACGTAATCCTAGCCCCTGCTGCCGACTTTCCTTTTTTTGC
>JASANF010007002.1:0-30196 GCA_030248245.1 Trissonchulus sp. WLG1_4 | reverse complement strand
TTCAAAACTTGGACAAGGAATTGAAATTAGTTAGCAGGGGATAAGGGTAAGACCAACCCTGCAATTCGGTCCCAGGAGGGATATGGGGGGGGGGGTCCCGCCAGGGGTAAAAATAAAATGGAGGTCCCGACGTATGCAAAATTTTATAACCCCACAGGAGCTGCACACTTTTGCAGCCACGTAGCCAAACAGAAGTATCAGAGCACCCGTGGTTCTGGGTAATCGGCATGAGTCTGCTTGAAAAATCGCTCCCGGGGGAGCCACCGGAATTAAGCTGGCCCGACTAAGATCTGGCTACAGCTACATGCTCTTCAGTTACCGCAGCAGACTAGATCCAACGGTACCCAATTCCTGCCCTGCATGCAACGCCTGACCACACGACGTTGAGCATCTGTTCAACTGCAGCAATAACCTAACAGATCTAACAACAACAGACCTTTGGATAAATCGTGCACCAGTCACTGAATTCCTCAAACTATAAATTCCTGTCGTTGATAATGGCCAAAACAACAACAACAACCCCACACTTGGAAAATTAGATTTTTGATGATTTTTTAAGCGATTTTTCCTAAATTGAGGCAGAAAATTGTCAAAATCCTAGTATTGTCGGTAGAAAGATGTTAAAATTGCCTTAGCCTTCACCGGAGGACAGGGTGGGGGGGTTGATGTTTTTTAGCAAGCATAGGGAGGAGGAGTTCAATCAGAGAGGGGGGAGGGATGCCCAAAATTTTTGTACTGTTATATACATGACATGTTCCTGAGTCTACCCAGATGGAAATCTCGATCACAAATTTCATTGACATTCATCACTTTAATGGCAGCAAGTTGACCAGTCTTTCTTATGTCGACCTTGAAACCAGAAAGAAATGATATGCAAATTTAAAAACCAGCTCTTGATGATAATTTTTGACAGTGCCAATTTATTGATAGTGCCTCTGTAACCGAGGGAGCGTTCTTACTAGAACCAACTTCCACCTTTTAAACAAAAACGGAGGCAATAAAAAGATTAACCACATAAACGAAACGACACATGATATTATCCTTTCCCTTTATCCCACTTGCAAACCAGTATCTAACCTTTTATTATGAATACACAAAAAATATACATAATAGACAGTATATACGTAACCTACGTATATACGTACATACGTGTATATAAGCAGAACAGGTGGTGGCATGGATGTACTATTATATATAGATCACAAACAGGTCAATTGTTAATAAAGTATAAACTTGCTGTGTGAATGCACACTACACCACAAAAAAAGAAGTTTACAATAACCATAAAAATACCACTAAAACGGTTGACCAAATATATGGATGCGTACACATATATACGCATATACGCCGAATGATAGGTGTAAAAAGTCATTGTCGGGGTGTTAGAACTCGGAACATTGCTTTTTGACTAAAATATATATATATACACAAAGTGTGCTTGAAATACAAGCCAGGGATATACGTTTGTGATTTGCAAGGAGGCGTTAGGTTATTGAGGGACACGGGCAGCATACCAATATATATAGAAAAAACACACGGGTGATTTTCCTGCTAAAACTCACCATACATGGGCGTGGTTTCCCCCCCCCCCCTCAGGCAAGTGCTTCACCCCCCCCCTAGAATGGTCCAAAGGCGGCTCATGATGTCAAAATCGGTGGCTCTCGAAGCGAAACAAAAATTGCCAGAAAGGTTGCTCCGCACCAAGGTTGGCAAGTCTCGGGTTTGCAACCGAGACCGAGACCGAGACCAGCAGGCAACCGAGACAACCCAAACGAGACCTACGAGACCGAGACCAGCCCTCGGAGACCTTTTATGAAATTTCAATTTTAGACACTTGAGGTATTTTGAAACGTAAAAAATTTGTGATTAAGTATGATAAAAGTGACCATTAGGTTGCGAGAAACTTATCATTGAACGACCGGATGCATGAGAGTAATTGACAACCGTAGCAAAGGATCATTTTCCCGCTATTTTGACAACTTTTGGATATTTTTTAAAGTTTTGCACACTTCTTAGCAGGGCGTTTTGGGCGTTTTATTACAGACATTGTGTAGTGCATACTGCATACATAGGTTGGCACTTTTGCAGCCTAACTCCGGTGCCAGCGTAGAATCGTGAGTGCTGGTGCCACTATTAGAAGTTTTGATAGTAGCACCATCACGGACACGAAGAGTTTCTCCTGCTGACTCAGTTATGTGGGGGGAGGCCGGAAGGCTTGTTGCCTCAACCCCAACCACGTTATAGCAAAAAAAATTAGTTGTGGTGCCTAGGTTTTTGCAAATCCTTCATGTTTTGATATGCGGTAAATGGTTGGGCCTAGCTCAAGAAAGTTCAGTTAAACTGCACACTCAGTTCGCGCTTGGTAAAGTTGCAGGAGCCAGCATTTTTTTAATTACAAATTAACTACGAAGTTAGGACTATCTGGTAAATGATGGTCAGTATTTTACTTTTGACTTGACCGATATATGCTTGAAAGGTTCCAGAAAGTCAGGCAACCCATCCTAGCTCAAACCTTAGTTCGAAACTCTAGCTTGATAAAACTTACTACTAGGCTGTGTATAATACAAAGTTTAAACTGGAAGTTCGCTAAAACTTGCCTGTGCACTGACATTACCTTTCTGCAGCAGACAGTTTACCTTTTCATGCCTCACAGTCTATTTTAAAACTTAAATTTTCCAAAAAATATCTTGGTGGTCTTGCAAATTTTCAAAACTTCAAGTGTCATCTGAAATACCGAGACCACCCTATGGCAGGTCTCGGTTTTACTACCGAGACCGAGACCGAGACCAGCCTAGTCTCGGTTTTTTCACGAGACCGAGACCGAGACTGCCAACCCTGCTCCGCACCCCCTTCAAGCATTCGCTACCTGCGCACGTATATATGTAACTCACCAGATGTGGCTCTTCTCCTGCCGTAAAAAGGGCTTGCCCCGATAGGTCACGTTTCTGCGTGGAACGTCGCGGCAATCTTGAATCTGGAAAGAACTACCCCCCTTCCCCTGAAACCTTTCATGTGGTCTCCGCGTCTCTAGAAGCTCAAAAACATTATGATTTGATTTAACAAAGTTTGGCCAATTTTTTTTACAATCAGAGAAACTGTGCATATAATAACAACAAGACCTAATAACTTACGATTCCAACCTTACGTCTATAATATACGTACCTATACTTATATACTGGTTGCATAATACGCTACCCGCTACAAGCACGTATACGTAGACGTATCCAGTATCAACGTTCCTGGGGTTAACAAACTTTGCTTGATGAGTCATTTTAGCTGTTGGAAAACTTGAACCTACAGCCAAAAACTGCTTGGCTTGACTTCAGTTTCAGTGGTATATATGTACCACTTTGGTTGGTGCCCAAGTGTCCGACTGTTCATGCTCAAGCTTTTATCAAAACTAAATAATGCTAATGATGATAACTTAATAAATTTACTGATACTATGTATGCATTGTACGTACATACGTATCTCTTTATATCATACATGTAACGGGGTCCAAATTTTGGGGACCCTCCCCCCGGCCCCACCTGATCGACCAAGAATATATACCCTAAATTTTGTAAAATTTTCCCAAAAAAGTGCCATTTTTACTAAATTTTGCCCGAATTTTGGGGACCCTCCCCTCCCGAATGGGGGGAATCCCCCCCCCCGACATTTTTTCCGACTGAAATTTTACACGAGGGTCCCCCCTTTGTTTTTCATGGTCCGGCCGGAAAAAATTTCCGATACGTCTCCAATGGACCAAATTTGGATTAAAAATCAAAAATTTACTCAATTTTTTTCTGAGGGCTGCCGCCCCCAGACCCCTGCAACTCTGTGGCTTAGTTTCTTTGCTGTCGTCTTGCCTGAAAGCATGTACATATATATATAGTTGCATTGTGCGCGATGTATATATTTGCTTAATACACTCTTTAGTGTATGGATTTAGCTATTGCTGTGGCAAAAATGGATATTTTATCATCAGTTTCAAGTTTTAATGTCAAAAAATTTTGAAAAATTTGCAAATTTTATAGTTTCTGAAACATACTTAACCCCCACTTTTTGTAATTTTCGGTGTTATGTTTTAGCTCCAATTTTAACGTTTGATGCTGATGTGGTCAAAATTTGTTACAGGAACTGGTCAAAATTTTTTGGTGCTAAGACACGTTAGTACCCCAACAGCCAAACCAAAACCAACTTTGGCCAAATGAACTAGTTTAACATTACACACTAACTATATTTGAATATAGAATGTCAAACAAGCAGCAGTTTCGTGCAAATTTTTTACAGCAATTTCAGCTGTTCTTACCAGTTAATTTCTTACCACTTAAGTATGTCCCTGCCGCGCAATATTGTCGAATACTTGATAGTATTTTTCCGAAATCCTTTGCAAAATTTGAGATCAACAATGTTACCACCAGAAGCCCGACATGGACAACTATAGAACATTAATTATCAAGGGTTAGAAGATTTAAAGAATGTTATTTCAAAAATGAAATGCAACGTTTTAGGATAATATGCATGTGTCATTGGCAATCATTGGCAGCGATCACTTGATTTTTTAGTATTACTTCATTCATTAGGTTGGTAATTTTGGTATTTCATTTGAAATGGTTATTTCACCAAAACTACTTTAATTAGTTGTTGATGCGGGAAGTTACGTCGCCCCTTCTTGAAATTTAAGCCAGAAATTTATGTTTTGGATTAGATACTGGAAATGTTTTGTTCAAAAAATGGATATGCCGCACGACATGGAAATTATGGCCAAAGGGGCATCGTAACTTAAAACTTCAAAACCCTACCTAATAGATTACTAAATATGAAAATTGCATTTGCAGCAATATATACATAACTTATACAATAATTAAGTTAATATTACAAAATTTATACTACGCTTTGATATAATTGAAAGAAAAAGTTAGAGAATTGAGGGCCCCGACAACCAAAAAATTGAACACGCAAATCATGCTAACTGCTTCGTGGCTAGCTTATGCCAAAAAGCAGTATAAAGACGCTGCCGCTGAGGCGGCGGCAGGAAAAAGCAGTATAAAGACCTGCCGCCGCTGAGGCGGCGGCAGGAAAAAGTGTGGAGCAATTGAGTCAACAACCTTTAGTGCAAGGAATAAATACTTAGATGTAGAAGTTGAACAAAAAGAAGGATATTTTACATGCCTAATCAAGTTATTATCATTTGCACCCGTTGTTTCGATTATGAAACGTGTATATAACTATATTAAGTGCTAGTGTTTGTTACCGGCCGGAATTTTTGGCGAGCGAGCCGGCGGAACATATTTACCCGCAGGAGCCGGCCGGCGGCTATCACAGCCGGTCACAAACGCTAGTAGGTGCATTGCATCGGGTACTAATCTGGTTTACGAATTTTATACAAAAAAGAATTTCCGTCTGTAGCTCCAATAATTAAGCTTCATCGAACTTTTTAAATTGCTTTATGTTACATGTGACGTTAGGCTCGTTCGAATGAGCAAATTCATATGTCACTATTGTTGCGCTTAACTCGCGACAGTTTTGTGCTTTATTTGCTCTTCAATTGTATAACTAAATGTCTAAGCCAGATGCACACAAAAAATAAACACTTAGCACCTTATCTCGTTGCTCAGTGCCGTAATGGCGCTCACTAAGTTTACTGACTTATGAGATTATGAGAATGGTAAGAATGGAGACTTCGCTGTCACGATGCGCGATTGAGATGAAACACCAAAAAGTTTCTGCATATCCGCTATGGGGTCTTTACATCAGCATTATTATTATGCAGCTTAACAAAAATTCTTTATCGTCATATTGGCATCTTCAAAACCAAC
This sequence comes from Trissonchulus sp. WLG1_4, assembly GCA_030248245.1. Lineage (NCBI taxonomy): Eukaryota > Metazoa > Nematoda > Enoplea > Enoplida > Ironidae > Trissonchulus > Trissonchulus sp. WLG1_4. The sequence continues at coordinate 24,395 of JASANF010007002.1, read as the reverse complement.
CGCTCACGAATTGTTCGCGCGAATAGACTTGCACAAGTAAAGAGGGCTGATTTAAATTAAAATTGAGGCCTGCCACGGGCCTATTTTAGTGGCTGGGCGGGCCCGTTAGGAGCATTTTCAGGCCTAGACCGGCCCGGACCATTCAGCGTGGTATGGGGCCAGGCCCGGCCCATTCGGGGCCAAGGAAGAGGAACTAGGTTAGTGGGCCATACAGACTCTGATATTGCGGTCAAACTGTGTTACTTGTACCAATGGCATACCCGGGACCGGAGATTGTGGGGGGAATGGCCTTCAATTTCTTTGGTAATGGGTCAGAAGAAGTGGACTTTTTTAGCCAAACTAACACATATGTATATAAATTCGCATTACAAAGACAAACGCAAGATCACTAAGCCATTTAAGCGCAGGAGGAGTTCTAGAGACAGCCCCAAAAAATTGAGAGTTTTTTCAATTTTCAGGTCGAATTTGGTCAATTGGAGACATATCTTGATATTCATGAGTTAATTTGCCAGAACAAATGCAGCATGATGTTACTTATGCATAGATGCATAAAGTTAACATCTCAAAATATTAACAAGGAATATAACCGAGGTAGTTCAAAGGGTATGAGGGCGGGGGCCCAGCCAGGAAATAATTAGGGAGATTTTTTAGATTTTAAGCCCAGTTTGAAAAATATGAAGTTCATTCTAGTATTTGTTCAACTAAAAATGTTTATGATCTTTTGCGAAAGATTTTCAAAAAAAGAAATTGATTAAAAAATTTTGTAATTTGGTAGGAAAATTTAGGATTACAAACCACTTTTTGGCTACAGAATGGGCTTGTACCCGAACCCGAACCGAAAAAGAACCCGAACCGTACCCGAACCCGAACTTTCGGCCCAACACTATTTTTTGCGTTAAAATCGCAATTAGGTGCATATTAACACACTTAAAAAATAGAAAAGTCATTCCCCCGAAATTATTTTCTGGCTACGCCACTGCATATATACATGTGTATATATATATCAGTGGCGGATCCCAGAATTTTGGTACAATGGCATAAGAAAGACTAGCTTACGATAAAAATTTACTGCTGCGGGGGTCTGGGGGCGGCAGCCCCAAGAAGCCAGACACTTCTACGTTTTTTGACCCCGGAATACCCTATGATCCCCGTTACATGTATGCTGACTCATGGTTTGATGATTGATGCTGTAAAAGCGTATTGTAGTTGTTCGTAAAGGGGGGGGTATAGAAATAGTATAGCATATTGTTTTTACTTTTATTTATTCTTTAGTCTGGCCAAAAAAGACTTGACCCAGAAACAAAAAGAAGCACGCGATTTCATTACGAAAAAACTATTTGCAAGCATCAGGAGCACAGCGAGTAGTCACAAAATTCGTGCAACACTGCAACCTGTTTTGTGGGCTTTTTTTGTTTTTTTTTTGCGGGGCGTGTGGCGTGGGGCTTGTGCGGGCAGTTTTTTTTTTTTGGCCGCCTTCCTCTGCATCCTGGCTCTGTGTTATTTAAACGTTTGAGTCTATGACACCGTTATGGTGATAACTGATGTCGTGTATATATATATTTGTGCGAAGATTTCGGAGCCACTGAAATCGTTCTATTGTGTGATTTGTATTGAAGTGAAAGAACTTGCTTGCAGTTGATCAAATATTGTTGAAACAGGCCATCACAAATTGTGACCAATTGATAAGTCGGATTTCACAGAAGGTGTTTTACTTGAGCCCACTGGCAATTTTTCGGTTTTAACATGAAAGGGAGGGCAAAATCATATAAATTTGAATTGCATACTTGTCGCCTTTTCAAGAACACAATATTTTATACCTTCAGGAGACAGCTTCAGCTGATTCAGCTATGGTCCAAAAATGCTGCTGTTAAGGTGACGCTATGAATAACCTACTTTGGGCCATAAAATTTTTTAGTCACGTTTTCGTTGGTTAACTCTTGAAGACACTGTTTTGTCTAACTTTTTGTATAGAAACTGGACTTGAGCACAGCTTTCTTCGTGCAAAAAATTGTCTCATAGGGCAACCTAGTTGTCTTGAAACTGCTTAGGGACAAAACGAAAGGGACAATCATAAGGACTAGTATGCACCGGGTTTTAGACTCAGACTAAGTCCAAAACTAGATAGATTTCGGTTATAGTTTTTCGCTGACAAACTAATGACGAATTTGCAAACAAAAATGTCTGCAGTGTCATGTTAAAAAGATTGTGCTTTGTATGAAGTATAATATGGCAATTTTTGCATATTTTGTATACTGTCTGCATTCGTAAAATATTATGGGATTAATTATGAATCAGAGTGGTCTGGTTTAAGCTAAGCGGTGTTCATATATTTGCGGGGGTTGATTTGTAGCGGTTGCTTCGGTTTTAAGCTTTAACAAACCTAAAAAGCATACTTCTGTTTATTTCAGTAACATTTGTCAAAAATGTAGTCCTAAATTGGTGATCGTTTTTGGTTTTATTTTCACAATCATATTATTTTTTACTTATATATAAAAACAATGATATATATAAGAACAATGCCACTAGATATTATCTTGCCATTTTTAGTTGCAGCTCTATCCGATTTTACATCGTATCTTGTGAAATTTCCAACCTTGTTGTTGTCGGCCCTGTTTGTTTACAATTAGGTGATTATCTTAACTTTGATAAATCACAGCATCTTTAAATAGGTAAATTATAAACTTTAATCACGTAAATTGTTATTTGCATTATTAACTTTTAGCTGTGGTAATCCTGTGAAGAATTATAAGTGCTAATAATTCAGTCGATCTAATCTATTATTCTAATTTAATGAACCGATTACTTGTATCAGTTGGGTTTTGATGTTTATCGATACACATAGGGGGGGAAGAGGTCCATACCACTTTTCTTGGGCGCTCCAGATTTCAAGCGTGCGATCAAATTTGTGTCTACGATCTGAATCTGCGCGAATATGAGTAGAATGTATGATTTTCAGATAGCGGATAGTTTCAGATATTTATTGCTGTAGCCTTGAAGGCCTGAACTCAATATTGAGCATACATGGGTGTAGTGGGAGTTTCACAGCAGCTTCACCCCCATCCAAATAAGGGCGTACTGCCCAGAATGTCTAGAAGGTAGCTCACGACAGCAAACTCGGTGGCTCACGAAGCAAAATAGGCGGAAAAGTTGCTCCGCACCCCACACCTCCCCGTAGGCCCCACCCTTATAGAATGTACTGTTTTGTATTTGTATATTGTACTTGTCAATTTGTTATGAACAGATTTTGAAAATCAAAAATACATAATTAAATAAACCATGACTTGAACTTAACGTCAATATATTAATCTTTAGTCCCATGCATGGTGAAATCCATAATGCAGTCGTGGAAATGAGGGGGAATCTTTTAAAGCGTATGTGTAGATTATTTAACGTGGATTCGAACACCCAGATGTGCATCAGCAGTTCAGCAGATAATTGGTAAAAGCTTGAATGAATGCAATGTTGCTTATTTCCAACTATTTCCACAACTTCATGAACTTTGGGTACTCCCATGTTGAGTTATTGAAATTAAGCTAGAGCTCGCAACGGGTAGAAATTTGTCGACTCGACCTGACCGGAGATAGTTTAACGTCGTAATTTAAGATTTACACCGAAATGTTGGACCGAACTGGTTGGATAATCCTGACCTGCTCAGACCCTACCCGATTGCGAATTCGAAGTTAAACTGGTTAAAGTATGCCAAAACCTCAGGATACATTTTGACAATGCATCGTTTATTTAATTTTTTCATTTCAATGAATCTATTTGTTTATTCTTCGTAATGTTCTAGATACCGATTGTGTTAATTTTGCGTTCTCATGTATGGTCATCGTTTTAAACATAGTCGAAGTAATTTTGTTCAGTAAGTCTTGTGCGATTGCTTGTGAGGTCCTTTCTCGGTAAAAAATATGAGATTTATATATTTGGCATATTAGATTACAAAGTTATTAATTAGAGGGACGGTAACTGTTTACGGTCTTATAAGTGTTTTTCATGAAGAACATAGAACATTGTCTTACTGGAATTGTTGTTATGCTGCTGTTATTATTTTGCGCTTGTATCTGTAACTAGTACTGTTTTCTATTTGTCTTACTATCAAAAAATCATGTACATTTCTTGTGATGAAGTAATATATATCTGCTAACAATTAATGAAACATTGTATTAGTGTAAAAAATAAATGGGGAAAACGTTTTCATTTATTTGCGTTTTGGCTTATTGTTTGCTTACGAACATTATAGTGGACCTACTCAACGACAAAAGAATAGGAACACCCAAGGACAATTAAGTATGAACCTTAGGCTTTAGTAAGATACATTTTTTGTAGTCATGTTGTTAGTGTTATCGTTGGTAACTTCGTAATTATTGTAGTACCTGTAGTTGCTTTCGCACTGATAGGTAAGGGTAACATACATGGTATTTTCAAATAGTAAGATGCCTTTGGTTAAGGGACTCCACCTACGCCGATCACACCATATTGTGATCAAAACTCAATGCCGTCCAAAAAGGCTGACATTTTTAAAATTTGTGCTTGTTAAACCATAAATGTTCACCAGGAATGATCGAACAAGTCTAAACTAGACGCACTAGACTTGTTATAAGCGGTTCTTTTTTCAGCTTTCGCTGGTCAGAAAAAACGCAGCGACCCGTGCAGCCTAAAATGGGTACCTACGGCTTGACACATGACTCACGGTTCCAATTTCCCTACCAACCCGCGGGTACCCACGACCAGCGTAACACCACTGCGTGAACTTCGTTTTCAACTTACCTATAGTTTTCAACTTACCTATACGAGTGGTAGGGATGTTGCGGATATCCGCTTCCGCGGGTGATGCGCAACTTCTTGACAGTCGCATCCGCAAAAATTTTATGCGGATCTGCGGATGTTGCAGATTCCACAGATTCCATTAAATGTCCAGACGGCAATTCTGCTTTTTGTGCATGTATACACAAATATTAGCTCTTACAGCAGAGTATTGAAACTTCATTTCCATGATTTCTGTCCTCATTGTTTGTTATAATTAGCATTTTTTCTATAGTTAGGTTTTACTACTGTTCACAAAATGTTATATATAGTGCGCATAATAGAACTGAGTTGTGCATTATTGAGAAACCAGTCTGCTAAGATGCTAGTCAATTATTATCAGTTTTCAACCTCGCACGATTTACTTTACTTGTAGATTTAGCACTTTGAAACTAAAACTAATACACAGCATCAAGTAGTATGAGGGTCAAGTGAATAGCCTATATATGTAGCCTTTAGTAGCCACAAGGTTAACAAATAACGTTTAGAACAAACTGTCAATGGTGGAGTAATTAGTAGAAGCTTGAAAATAGGAATACACAAGTTCTACAGTTTGGTTTATCTCTTTCAAGTCTCATTCTTGCTTATGTATGTAATTTTAGTAATTTTTGGTGAAAAATTCATTTTATAACTTGTCTAGAACGTATTCTAAAACGATCCGCATCCGCGCGGATGTTAGGAGTCGACATCCGTCCGCGGATGTCAAATAATTGACGGGGGGGGGTTTGCTATGATTCGCATTTTCTTATGTGTACATATATAATTTGGAATAATATAATGCAAGTTGTGAAAAAAGTTATTAGAGAGTGTAGGTAATAATTTTCAGTAAAGTAGAGACTTCGTCATTCACCGGTAGTTCTACTTTTTCAGCCTGTATTTTGTAACTGGATCAACGTGAACTTGTGTTGGCTTTCACGAACTTAATAGAATCATAAAAGCTGATTAGAAGCAATATTTTCGTTCCCAAAGGTCTTATTTATCAATTTGTCCTGAAAAAATTGGTTTTCATCATTAAAACTACCCAAAATCCGAGTTGAAATTAGTGTAATTGGCTTAGTTATTCTCTTGCTTGACTTATTATCATTATTGTAATGAGTGTTATGACTAACAAACACGCACTTGGAAATTTTGTTCGATCTACAGTACAGTAACTTATTTCGTCAGCTAAAATAAAGTTATTTTGGGTCATAAATCATCAGCTGTTGTCACTAATAAATTTGGCTCAAATGGGTGTGATAGGTACGCAGAGGGGAAGCGTTAGAAAAGCTTCTACCTAAACCTAACATGGGCATACATGTAGCAGCATAAAATCGGGTACCCCTCTCCCATTTGGTGAAACCCCCCCTCCCATGCGTCAACTCAGTTTTGAAGCCCCTCCAACAAATGACGCTATTTTTATCTTTTTTGACCCAAAAAACTCAGATTTTGACAATTTTTGTCGAAAATCTTGGTAAAAATCGCTTAATTTTAATCAAAAAATGCAGATTTTTTTCAAATTTTGGCCATAATTTTACTCCCGCCGGGACCCTCCCCCGGGTACGTACGTACATACGGCAGTGAGTCATACATGAAATTGATGTTGATTCGTTAGCAAAGCTGGTAGACGTGGGTGTTGGTGTTACTGTTATAGCTACAAAAAAGTGTAGGGCACTACTTGTTGTTGCTTCCTACATTTGACCCGGCTTTATGTATCGCCAACTCAATAACACTATTGACTATACATACATCCCTTTGATTGCAGTTAAGGTGGTAGTTGCGTTTTCGAGGTTTTTGTGATTTCTATGTAAACTTTGCGCCACCAGTACTCAAGTTATAAGTGACGCCTGAGCATGAATTTTTGGGACAGTACTGTAAAGGTCAAAATCCCCAGGCATGTCTCTCACTTTTTCGAAATTTCACCTGTGGACGTTTTTGCAGGGTTTTAATTACAAGAACATATCTTAAATTTTCGGTGCGTTTGCTTTTCAGCTATTTTCTCAGTAAATTGACTAGTTATTAAAAAAGTGGGGGACATGCCTGGGGATTTTAAACATGTCGAAAACCTTACCAACTTTCAGCCCCAACAGGTAATCGTATGATTCAGAGCTGTGGCGCAAACTTTTTGTAAAAAATTGTAATATTTTGGAAAGGACCTTTCTTTAGTCGCTTATACTGGAAACAATATCATAGGTTAAATTTCAATGCATGGCATACATTTAGAAAAGAGATTGTTCTACCTAATGCAAAAGACCGCTTGTGATTTGAATTTGTAAACGCTGAGCTATGGCTTTGCAAAAAAACACCTAAAACCGCAATTACCCCCTTAAGTGGAAAGTAGGGGGGACCCGCGCTCACCATAGGCTATGGCTCATATTTGCACCCCATGCTGAAAAGTCAGCCTCCTCTCCGACAACTCCGGTGATATAGTAAATAAACAGCAATCTGTCGCAGCTATCGCTGTGACTATAGCCACTACATTGGACGAACGTCAGGCAAAACGCTGCTATCGTCAAAATCGCCAGTTTTAGCAGGGGTATGCAGTTGGTGATTCAAAAAAACCCTGTGGATACCCCATGAATTATCCTGTTGACCCAGCCCTAGGGTTACTCTATAGGACCGTCTTAAACAGTCGTCAGTCAGTAGCCAGGAGTATTTTGAATTTCAGTAGACAAAGCATAAAAAATACAGGAATCCTATTGATAGCTCTTTGGTTAAGGTGGTGACAGCTCCGCTGACTTACCTACTGTCTTGAATTTGTTTCGTGTTTGCATTTGAGTTTTCCTTGACCAAGCATAATAAATAAAAGTTGTTTTTTTCTAGGAGTAGGTACTTTCGAGGAAAATAAATAAGTCTGTAATTAAAGGGTAAAAATAAATTGTCAGAAAAACTTCGTTGGGGGTCCCTGCCCTCACCCGTGGTTACATAACTAAGTTTGTTAGAATATATTTTGTTTTTTTCTTATTTATTGTTCCTTGCATACTTGTGGCGGAAACTCTGCGGTTCGGAACTAAGATGTAGCCATTAGGTTATTACAGTAAGCAAGCAGGTTATGTAATGTTAATGATGTTCATTTAATGATTGGATTTTTAATAATGTTTTTAATGAAGGTGTTTTGAAGTTTTTTTTCAGTTTAAAACCAGTGAGTTTAAAACGGCAGTGAGTTTTTTAAGGCTGCATATGTAGAGCCTTAGGACAATATCAACTATTTAAATTTAATTGATTACTGATACAGGACTTTATTGAACTAGTACAATGGAATTTGGCAATTTTTTGTGTGCCTAAAAGTGTGCCAAGTTTCATTTAGATTGCTTTCATTTGTTATGTAACTCATAAATAACGTCAGCAACCAAATAAATTTATGTTTAAGTAGTTACTAAATCTGACTCGAACAAAAACTATAGATTAATATTGTAAAATGTACCTACAATGTTAGGCTACTTCAAATCGAATTAGTTATGTATATGTTGCCTATTGTTTTCAATTTTTTACATTACCTATGTACATTCCCATTTAATAGTTTGGTAGCGCGCTAGTTGCGGTGCGTATTAGCTGCTTACAAAAGTAAAATCTTACTTCTGTAACTAAAGTAACCTTTTAGCTCCATCTAAGAGCAAACTACTGTGGAGTTACTACTACCAAATCTCATGGATGGACAGAGCTTAAAGGCTGCCAAAGATCGAAGGGTAATGTTTTGGTGTGAGGTCTGTTTTTCAACGGTCCGTTTTCCTCTGGGGAGTTGCTGTCGATCAGTTGAGCACAGTTCGGGTACGGCAGCACAGGTTTCGGACCAATTTAGCCGCTAACGTGCAATGCAATTACCGCGCTACCAAGCTAGCCAATGGGAAAAGTAGAAATGAATCCAGTTAGCCATTCAGAATGTGTTTGTCGTAATTGTAGGGTTTGAATAATTAGATCGTCGTTTATCAAGCACCGCTCTATTAATAAGTCGATTCGTTTTCAAATGGACAGCTGCACTAAATTGTTTTGAATGATTCTAATAACTATTTTTAACGTATCAATTAAAATTTATTAAAATGCTTCGTATTAACATATAATTAGGTCGGAGTTTTTGTTACAATAATGGTCATCAACTGATTTCCTCATTTTGAGACGTGCTTTTGATTAAACTATTACATAATTGGTTTAATTCCGCGTTGTTTTTGGCTGTAAAATGATTTAAACGACTTATACTTAATTCGTCAAACAGTTTTGTTTCATGGAAGATTATGTTCGCTAATCGCTGTATGAGTATATTTGTTTCAATACAAATTTAGATTAAACAGAAAGCTGAAAATTGTTATTGTGAGCTGCAAGCGGTGTAATTTACATAATATGGTAGTATCATATTTGTGTCTTTAATTTTCTAAGCGATATTATCTTTTAATTGTATTTGTGATTAAATGACGTTGAAAGTTTTCTGGAACAAATTTGTCAGAATATCAGTTTTGTGTGACAACCAACGCGAGAATCGCATTAGCATACTTCTAGTTCTTGTTACATAAGAGCCAGTACAAATCTTCTTATAGACGCAAGATACTTCGGCTGTTTTGTACTTATATATATATATATATATATATATATATATATATATATATATATATATATATATATATATATATATATATATATATATATATATATATATATATCAAAATACCAAAATTTTGTAAAAATAACACATTTACGCAACACCGGAAAGTTTCACGTTTTGTGAGTTGAAGTCCCCCAAACTTCAGGCCAAGCTCCGTTTTAAGCCCCGTTTAAGCTTCGTTTAAATTTCCAACAAACCGGAACAATCGCCCCTTAAAGTTGTAAATATTACAAACCTTCTTACCAGAGTGAGACCTCGGGGGTATGTGTCGGTGTAAATTTTGCACTATGCTCAAGGCACTAAATCGAAACTTCATGAATCTGAGCTGGTTCTAAGCTCGGTTGAAGCTGCATTAGCATGAAAAAGTGTAAACTGCAAATTGGAATTAATCAGTAGGTGAAGAGGTAATGTATAATTAGTTTTTTTACATGTCACACTCACGCTTGCCTGACTTAGATGACTCCACTTAAATTTTTTTAATATTTTTATATTTTCTTTGTTTCTTGGTGGAACAGTCATTACAAGTCTATTATTATTGTCAGCAATTAGCACTGAAACTTGTTTCTTTGTTCAGCAGACTGAAAATGTTGGTTAGAATGCTGAATAAATCATTTCTCCAAAATTTCGAAAAAGAGAGCACAATTTTTATGCTAATGTGGTTGACTTGACCAACTTCTATAATTACAATTTACAGGAATATAAGTCTCCTTTTATTAACTCCACCTTTATTCCAGCGTTACATAGCTTCCAGTAGGTGTATGTCCTTTGAACCGAGTCCTATATATTTGTTGTTCAATAAAAATCTGCTGTATAGTTGACATCTATTTTTTCTAAATGTTGATGCGTATGTCTTAAAGCATTAATTTTTAAAATAGTTTACCTGTGGTGGATTGAACAGATGCATCTAAGATGCATAAATTTTAATTATGTTTGTCATGATTTTTTTGTAAGAATTATATATGTTAATTTTGTTACGATATGTCTTGTCAATTATTCATTGACACATTGTTCGCATAAACGCTGTAAACATGTAAACGCATAGACAAGGTGTAAACGGAAACAAGGAAGTCACGCAAACTTGCCGACAAGTATTAGTTCCGTACTGCGAGTCATTTTTGTTGAAAGGGACTCTCGTCATGTGTCCCATAGGTACTTCCTCGTTCCTGTTGGGCCACAGCCCAACAGGTCTTTAGTTTTGATTCTGGCATCTTGGCGTTGTGTTTAGCGTTAAAGTGTTTATGTGCGGAGTGTGTTTTACACGTCTTCTATCGTAGCTGTGCATCTGTCAAACTAAAATGCCTTGTATTTTGACTGAGTTGTTGAGATCGAGGCTGTTGATGTTGCTGTGTTGAAAACGTAATTCGAACTACAAAAGACTGTCAAAAAGTTATCAACTAAGAATCGAACCTATGACCTCATGTTTAAGAACGTATCAAACTAACCACTCGACCACTCAGATCAGTACAGTCCCGAGACTTCACTAAAAGTACATACATGTATAATTAGTAGAATATTAATAGGATATAAATTATCCTAAGCAAATTGATAATAATTACCTTACTACCAATAGGATATAAACTAATGTATCCTAAGCAAAAAAATGATACAAAGAAAACTCAAGATCCAAGTACAAAATTCCTAGATTCTTTACAAAATCCTAAAATTTAAGACAAACTCGCTCGTGGAGAATTTTTAAAAAGTTGGCCAATGTCCACATCGTTAAAATACTGTTACTTGAACTATTTAGCGATAACTAAACCATTTAAATGCGTGGTCTCTGTGGCGCAGAGGACTAGCGGACTAGGTTTTATAACCAAAAGTTTGCTGGATCAAACCCAGCCGGAGACAATCTTTTTCTTTAATTTTCCGCAATATTCGTTCAAGTAGCTGCTAATTGTTTATCAGCAATAAATTATTTTACGTCTTGACCCTGTATCCATTGTGCACTTTGTACAAACTTTGCTAAAATGGTTGCAAAAGAAGACGTTTTGTATCGAAAAGAAATCAGGTAAGTTAATGCTGTAGCTGGTCCAACAGGTTTACGATGGCCTCTGGCCAATGTACTTAAAAATAATACATGATGCTTACTGAATGCTTTTGCCGCAGATTTGGCTTGTTTATTAGTAAATTAAGTAAATTTTAGTCAACTGAATATTGTATCAACTACATCTATGTATATTGGTAGTGACTAGCAGCTTAATTCTAAAAAGTAAACTGGTATCTTTATTTGTCCGTAAACGTACGCGTTTGCACAATATTTTATTGACTACTACATACATAAAAGTAAACATGGAGTTATGCATCTACCTACTTTATTGCTCGAGGTAGGTATGCACATAACTTAGTCGCATCACCAAGTGCAACACGTTCAATCTAGTTGTACCTCTGCGTAGAGCCCTCGGTTTCTCTAGCTAATATGCTATTCGGTACGAGTACGGTACGATATAGTCTGTCGGGGTGGGTAGACTACATCCCTTATGTTGCTTGTCCCATTGTGTTTATTTACGAGTCAATGCCTTGTCCCGATACCTATCTTCTTCAATAGACCCTATCGATTATTAAACCCTATTGCTGATATTGCTTTAAATCACAATCAAGTAGGCGACTGATCACCTCTTTGCTTCGAACCTGGACAAGCTTCGCGCTCAAAGTCATAGTATTATTCCGTTGTTTTGGAATGTTGATATAGCGGATTAAACGGACTAGGCGAGTTAAAAATGGGACATTGTTAGTAACAACGTTCGTCTTAATTACATAGGTCTTTTATTTCAATATTTGATTTAAAACTTTATTTCTGTGATTCTGTTGTTTTGAAGCTAAATCCTAAGTCATAATGGCATAATCCTTTTAGAGGTAAGGCCACAATTTGTGTGTGTGTTTCTTCTGAGCAAGAGCACATAATAATACATCATTCATATGGGATTTTATGTTAGCGATGTTTCGACATATTAAACAACAACAACATATTTCATTTTGACCGTTACTGTGATCCCCACAGGCTATGTTGTTGTTGTTGTAATAGCTGAGTATGATTTTATTCTTAATTTGTATTATTTTTATGTATAATAATTAAGATCAAATTCTTATAGTCTGCTCGCTTTAATTGAGACATTATCACATGATATGGACAATAATTATAAATAGACAATGCTCAATAAAATAATTTTTCAATTCCAAGTTCTGAAATTGACAGTTCATTAAGTCCACGCTTCTAGATCAGGCTCAATTGAAGGAGTAAAAGTGTTTTCGAAAACAATATTCAGAACTTCCCTTTTTTGGGAGATAATGGTCGCGGGGACAGGCCAAAACGTGTATAGTGTCACACTTTTCTTATTTTGTACTCTTGATTGTGTACCGTTAAGGCAGCAGTCTCGTTAGGTCCACAGTTTTAATCAAAATTGGGACAACACCTGCGTCCCATTAGGGCAGCAACTGTTTCGTTAAATCCACAGTGCGTCCCATTAGGTCCACAGTTTTCTCATCGCCACTCTAATTCTATTTCTAATGCATTTCTTTCACGGTTTCTATACTAAACTAGACAATTAGAAGTCTACTACGCGTACGCAGGGTTAACACATTAAATTATTATTTAAGCTGTTACGAATACAGGCAATTACAATAATTTTGTACAGTTCTGATTTCAATTCAAAAATTTGCGTCGTCATTTAGCCAATCAGATTCTGGATGCGCCATTTTAAAAGAAATTTTAAAAACTGATTTCTTTGAAATGTTTATGACATGTAATATGACATGTAATATCAGAGGGCAGAGGTCAAACTTATTGTCACTTTGTTTCAAACTCGTAATTTCTATTTTTTTCACTTTCGTCGTATCAAAAGTAGTTTAATACAACCGAACGTTTTTGCTGCCTTAACGCTACAAATGTGGCCTTAACGAAACACCCAAAACAAGTGTGGACGTAATGGGACGATTTTAATCTTGACTTAATTTAGAGTGGCCTTAACGGGACACAGCCGTACTCTTGTGCATAGATGCACATAGGGGGGGTATCCACTTCCCCCCCTAAGGGGGGTCGGCACCCCCCCTCAGACATCCGGCACCCCCCTCTACCCTCCACCCCCCCCCCTCTGATGGCCAAAAAAGTGCCCCAAATATGCGTAAAAAATTGAAAAAGTGGAAAAAATTTTCGCCTGTGCCAAAAAAGTACCCCAAAATTGAGTCACATATTGTGAAAAATTTTCGGCTATCGCCGAAAAATGACCAAAACTAGGGACCACCCCCCATTCCGCCAGGGGTCGGGCACCCCCCTCTCCGATTCCCCCCGTGCATCTCTGCTCTTGTGTCCTATTTTTTTGTTGACATTGCAGGTAAAATTAAACATGTGAATTTTTGTAATTAAGTTGATTTTAAATATTAAGGCCTCAAGCTTTTTCATAAAGCATTACTTTTATTAAATTAGTTAAAACTAAACTCATGTTCGGCGAAAATTATAAGAAAATTTCACTTTGATTTTAATTTTCCAAAAATCAAAGCTTGTTAAAAACGGAGTAATACGAATTATCTCCATCCGGTGATGTCATTGAATTAGTGGAGCTAACACTTTCATGAATATGATAAATAATGCAATTGTGCCCAAGTCTGCCGAATTAGCTAATAGGTATCTTTTTTTGAAAGCCCCTGGGAACCGCTTTCAGGCCAGATACTTTTCATTACCAGTTTTTTTGTATCACTCAGAACTTACCTAATTTGTTTCTGGAGGACAAAAATTCAGTGGGTTGTGAAGTCCGGCCATTTTTCTCAGTGTGTTTCTTTAATGGATAAAATTTTGTAGAAATGTAACTTCTACATAAATGCTACTTATCGATATTATACCTACAAAACACCATGGGTAGAAAAGTTCCCCGTTCGTCGGCGTACGACGAGTTTCATTCTTCGCGAAAAGTGACGAACGGTGGCTTGAAAGTGACAAACAAATCAATTTTTTATTTTTTTATTCCGCCTAAAGGCGGAATTATTAGAATCATAACGATGCATGAAATGCATGCAAGGCAATACTGTACGTACACATTGCCATATGTTTTGCATTGTGCTATCTTATAGAAATAAGCGTGTTCCAACCGTGGGGGGGCAGGGGCCAGAAAATAAAGCTAAAACATATCCCAAACAAGCTAAATTTTATCAATCAGTAGAAAGCTTAAACTTTTCGCAGTATTAAAACTCTGTCCCCCATCTGGTTTCGAATTATTTAATTTTGCTAAATGTTCCCCCCTTGGCTGCAAAGTTTATTTTGGCTAGAAACTGTCTGATTGGCTGTTGGCATTTAGCCACAGCCAATCAGCATCTAATATTGGATGACAAGAACATTTGCAACTTCACAAAAAACTGAACACATATTCCACGTAAAGGTAGGTAGGTCTCTATTTCACGGATCATTGAAATAGTACATATTAAGGTAGCGCTCAGCAGCAAAACTCATGTTTGGCGCTCAGCTCATGCAATAAAAAGCAATACCACTTTAATTGTACATCAAAGAGACATCGAAAAACCTATTTACAATACAATTCAGCACGTCAATGTGAATGTGCCAAACTTTATGACCATGTCGAATTTCCTATTCACACTAATTTTGTTTTTAACCTAGCTCATCGAATTTTTAACCGATTTTGACGATCTTGGTATCGATAGAAAAATCTTTGGAAAATCTAGACGTGATTGATCCTTGATTTTTGATTTCTATTTTTGATTTTGCAAAAAATCGATTTTTCAAAAATCAGTTGTGTTTGAGCGACTACAAAAAGTGCTGCGAGCCAAAATTTGAAAATCGAAAAACTTTCACGTCTGCATTTATATTCTATCTTTCATTGTGCAAATTTTTAACTCGATCGCAATCGGCAGCTGGGACCCAAGTCCAAAAAAAAGTAGTCGATTTCGCTACGCAAAGATGTCAGGTTTGCCCACACGTTTAACTTTTTCAAAAATTAGACCTTCCCTTTCCGTTGAAAAAGTTACCAAAAGCCATACTCAATTTTTTAAAAAATTAAATCTAAAATTTGACATTTTCGAAGATTTATCAGCTTTTTAGGTTTTTCATTTTTGATTTGCTACTTTGGCAAATAACTCAGCAAAGCTTTAACGTATTCGTATATTTAATACATAAATTTAAAGCTAAGAAACCGCATATTTTAGTGATAAAAGTAATCATTTTATATTGAAACAAAAATTTGTATGCTACGGCTACAAAAATGTCCGAAAAATTCCACAGAAAATTTTTTTATCACAAAAAGCACATCAAATCAAAGCTCTTTTCATTCTGAACAACTTTCCTTCAAGACTTTATGGTCACAAATGTCGCTGAAAAAAATTAAACGCCAAAGTCGGTTCCCCTGAGCGCCACCTTAACAATGAACAAAGTTAATTTTAATTGGAAAAAAATTGAAGATTTTAATTCAATGTCTGTTTTGTATTTGTGGCTGAGTTCAAGTATCCTTTCTTGAAAATTGAGTGGTGCAGTGGTCAGTGCCATGGCTTCATAAACCGTAGGTAGTATGTTCGATTCTCAGTCCTGCTATTACGGAAAGTTTGTTCTTAATTTTTTTAAGGCCGATCTAAATCTCTACGAAGGAATCCTACTCCTTTTAGGACTCCACTTGTTCCATTTGGAATGTGTTTGGGACTAGTTTTTACAAAAAATTGTTGTTTATCACTTATTTTGAGTCGATCCCTCTCAGGGTCATACTGATGTTGATGCTGTCCAATAAGAGTCCACTTTTGTTTCTTTACTATAGAACTGCTTGTGCCTAACTACAGTTTTGAGTTTTGACGATTTTTCGCGTTGTGTCACAGTATCACAAGTCTTCAAGAAGTTCGCATGAACTACGAAGTGTCAAGAGATGATGGGTACGATCGGTGGTGTAAGCTACAAAGAAAGAAAGAAAAGAAGACTTTTCAAAAAGAACGGGATGTTGGCGTTTAAGGATCCTGCTCTTGCTGGTCCTGCTGCTTCGACAATTTCGCCCGGTCCTCAACTGTTAGCAAATAGACCGCCAAGGAAGACAAAGGCACAAAAACGAAAGAGTCTGCAGGCAGGCAGGCAGGTATTTGGAAGCAGGTACATAGCCTGGGATCATATTGCAGTCGTGTTTTGTGTCAACGGCCTGTTCCACGCGAGCCAAAATCCCCGGAATCGCAGCAGCAGCAAGTGCCAGAAACCTTGGAATTGCAGCAGCCGCTAGAGCCAGAAACCCCGGGATTGCAGCAGCCGCAAGAGCTTGAAACCCCGGGATCGCAGCAGCTGCAAGAGCCAGAAACCCCGGGATCGCAGCAGCTGCAAGAGCCAGAAACCCCGGGATCGCTGCAGCCGCAAATGCCAGAAATTCCGGAATTGCGTAGCAGCCGAAAATGCAAAAACCCCGGGATCGCAGCATTCGCAAGTACCAGAAACCAAAGAATCGTAGCAGCCGCAAGTGCCAGAAACCAAGGGATTGCAGAAGCCGAAATGCCAGAAACCAAGAGATTGCAGCAGGCACAAATGCCGGAAATTGCGGGATCGCAGCCGCCGCAAGTACCAGAAACCAAGGAATTGTAGCAGCCGCAAGTGCCAGAAGCCGAGGGATCGCAGCAGCCAAAAGTACCAGGAACCAAGGAATCGTAGCAGCCGCAAGTGCCAGAAACCAAGGAATCACAGCAGCCGCTAGTACCAGAAACCAATGGATCGCAGAAGCCGCAAATGCCAGAAACCCCGGAATCGCATAGCAGCCGAAAATGCAAAAACACCGGGATTGCAGCAGCCACAAGTGCCAGATACCAGAGAATCGTAGCAGCCGCAAGTGCCAGAAACCCCGAGATCGCAGCAGCCGCAAGTTACTAATGCTTCCACTGCTACCACTACCACTATTCCTACTACTAGCCTAATGCCTTTGTTCCTGATATGAATAGTGCTGCTGCTACGACTGCCACAACTACGACTGCCACTACTACGACTGAGGCTGCTCTACTTGCTATACTTCTACTGCTACCTCTACCACTACTGCTACCAGCCATCTAGGACTTCCTGATACGGCTAATGCTACTGCTACGACTGCCACTACTACGACTGAGTCTCAGCAGCAACTACAGTAGTATAGGGTGGACGAAACGTGCTGGAAGAGGCTGAGGCTGAGGTGGAGTGGTCTTTCCCCCAGCCCCTTCCCCCCACCCCCTACGGAAGGGGGTGGGGGTAATGTCACTCCACCAAAATGTCAGCCTCTCTAGTCAGGTTGAAGGGGGTGGGGTAATGTCACTCCACCAAAATGTCAGCCTCACAAGCTACGTTGGAGGGGGTGGGGCAAAATACAGTCCACCAAAATGTCAGCCTCTCGAACTTTGAGACTTGATAACTTTACTAATACTTGTCCGATTGACCTAAAGTTGATGTCTACACCTAGGTTATCAACCATGGCGCGTTCAATGGCACCGGTCTTGAGGTCATACCACGTGACTGTAGTACTGTAGACTGATTGTAGTGTACTATATAATTATTTTAAATTAAACATATTCCTGAAATACAAACCACGCCCCCCCCCCCTCCACACACATTCAAATATTTACTGTGTGGTGCCAGATGGTGCCTGTTAATTAAATTCAGAAAATGTACTGATTTGTAATTTCAAATATTATTCAACTCTAAAATTTAGTCTTAAGGCAGGTGTTTCCATTGTTAACTTCATTAAAAATTTAAACGGCTTGATTTGAAATTTCAAATTTGAAAATTGGACACTATTCATTGTTAATTGTCTGGTTTGGCTTGCACAAGAAGAGATTTGTAACGTTTTTATTCTGCTACACATTATAACAAGCACCTGTCAATATTAATTGATATTTTACTTTGATTTTCCCATTGAATAATGGTTTTTTGGTGACTTTTTCACTGTAAATTAACGAATACATTACCAAATCACACAAATTTGGTACAAAACTACACGGTGTCACCCAGCGCAGTCAGTGAAAGTAATAAAAATTCAGAGTTTGACACTCAATTTTTCAAAATTTGACAGGTTACAATCATTTTTCAGAATTTTTTGTTCAGAATTAGTTAATTTAAGTAATACAACCAAATTTTTTAGTTCATTAGCTTTCATTTGTTACCAAAACATGCACTTTACGTTGATGGAACAACAAAAAGAGCAATGGAACATAAAGTTCAACGCAATAGGAACAGAATTTGACAACAAATAACATGATTTTGATGTCTACAGATAAGTTATAGACTGTGTCTAGCTCAACGGCACTAGTTTCACTAAATATTCACGACCTAGCGGTCAATTTATATGTCGAATATGTAACTCTTTGCTAATAGTTGTGCAACTAGCCTACTTTTGGTGTCTATATATAGGTAATCGACTAGGTCAAGTTCACTGGCACTGGTTTGAAAGCGCGACCTAGTGGTCGCAAATGATTGGTGAATTGTGTAACTTTGCTTATAATGGTCAGAATTGCCTAATTCTTGCATCTATACATAGGTTATTGACTGGGACAAGTTCATTTGCACTGGTTTCAAGGTCATTGTTAGCAAACTACTAGTCAGGGGTGATTGGTTTTACGTGTAGCATTGCTATACTGGTTAAAATAGCCTAATTTTGGTGTCTATACGTACATTATCGACCAGGCCAAGTTCATTGGCGGTGGTTTCAAGGTCGCTACCTAGTGGTCACGGGCGATTGGTCGTATGTGTTACTTTGATTATACTGGTTGTAATCGCCTAATTTTGGTGTCAACACGCAGGCTATCGACCATGCCAAGTTCATTAGCATTGGCTTCAAGGTCATTGGTCGAACCCTAGTAGTCATAGGTGATCGGTTTTACGTGTAGCATTGCTATGCTGGTTAAACTGGTTATTGGGTCTAATAGCCTAATTTTGGTGTCTATACGTAGGCTATCAACTATTCCAAGGTCATTGATCGAAACGTAGTAGTCATGGGTAATTGGTCGAGTGTGTAACTTTGATTATACTGGTCCAAATAGCCTAACTTTGTGTGTTGGTTACGCAAGTAATTGACCGTGGCAACTGAAATAAATGATGAAATTACCATTGAACTAGTGCGAATATGCGGCAAACAAGTAAACTATCGTCTAAACTTCAAAAATTACACATTACATACTACATGCAGCTGCATACATCTATACTATTGACAATTTACGTTACTATTACAAAAGCATGAGCGCGCGCACACATACACACAAGCACACACAGACACATACAGACACACACACACATAAGAACACACAGACACAACAACACACACAAACACATACAGACATAACAACACATACACGCATATACACAAACAAACACACAGACAAACACATATACACACAAGCACACACACAAGCACACGCACGTACACATGCAATATTAAACACAAACACACCAACACACACACATAAGAACACACAGACACAAACACACATACACACAAGCACACACACAAGCACACACACACACGCACACGCACATCTACACACAACTTCACCCACAAACACATACAGACAAACAAACAAACACACATACACACAAGCACACACACAAGCACACGCACGCACACACACAAACAAGCACACGCACGCACACACACAAACAAGCACACGCACGTACACATGCAATATTAAACACAAACACACCAACACACACACATAAGAACACACAGACACAACAACACACACAAACACATACAGACATAACAACACATACACAACACACACACAACAACACACGTAAAATCACAAACAAACACACATACACAAACACACATACACACAAGCACACACAAGCACACACACACACACACGCACATACACATACACACAAGCACACACAAGCACACACACACGCACACGCACATCTACACACAACTTCACCCACAAACACATACAGACAAACAAACAAACACACATACACACAAGCACACACACAAGCACACGCACGTACACACACAAACAAGCACACGCACGCACACAAACAAACAAGCACACGCACGCACACACACAAACAAGCACACGCACGTACACATGCAATATTAAACACAAACACACCAACACACACACACACAAACACATACAGAAACAAACACATACAGACACACACACATAAGAACATACAAACACAACACAAGCACACACAGACACATGCACACACAAACACACACAGACACAAACACACACACAACAACACAAACACACAGACACAACCATACATACCTACATACGTACACAGACACACATACATGTAAGTACACAAGCACAAATACACACAAAAACACAACTGCACACACAACACACACAAAGAAACACGCAAACACACACGCACAAAGAATCACACACAACAACACTAGTACACACATGCAATATTAAACACAAACACACACACACACACAAACATCACACACACAAACAAACATACAGACACAAACACACATCACAAACACAGACACAACACACATCACAAACACAGACACAAACATGCATACACAGACAAACACATACAGACACAACAACACAAGTACACAGACACAACTATACACACATACATACGTACACAGACACACATACATGCAAGCACACAAGCACACAAGAGACACAAGCACGCACACACATTTTAGATAATTACAATTGACAAAAAGAAATTGTCAGCTTTTCCTTTTTCTAGCCAATCAAATTAAGATTCTCTGCATTGCACAAGCAAAATTACACAAGTATATGCACACACACACACACATAAATACATACATACACACAAATTCACACACATGCACATACATACTTACACATACGTATATACATGCATATACAAACACATTATATATAAATAAATAAAGCGAACACAGAAGATTTATCAGCTTTTTCTTTCAATTTCTAGCCAATCAGATTAAGAGTTTCCGCATTGCATACATTGCATGCAATGCAGAAAAACAATATAAACCCCTAAAATTCTGCTTTAGTCATTCTTAACAGTAATCATGTGTACGTTTAGTTTGCCTCTGTAATGTTTTCACGCAGTGATAGCTTCCGACATCATATTAGGACTGCCATCGTAATTAAATTATCTACCCTTGTCCGTCAAAGTCTAGTGTCATTTCCACATACTGTAAGTAAATATATTTTCACATAGTCTTGTCAATATTTAGGTTATTGACTGCACCTAGTTCAATTTCACAAGTCTCAAAGTGGCATCAATAAACCTAGTGGTCGCCTAAATAGTATTAATTTAGTAGTAACTGTTCTAATTTAAGACATGAATTTTAAATGTAATACATGCTCTGCGTCATTTTCCCGAAGCGACACGTTAGCACGCCATCAAAAAACAGTCCACAGTACAAAACATCAGTGTTCTCATTGTTCCAAGACATACACACGACGAAACAAACTATCTGATCATCTGAAGGCAGTGCATCAGGAAGCAAATGAAATTAAAAAAGTTAGTTTTAGTAATTTTTATCTTTGATTAAACTTTCTACAATAAGACAGTAATTTTGCGTTTTGACTGTAAAATTTAGTCAAATTCGGCTTGTTTCATCTTCATGTAATATTTTTAAAAGTTGTTGCTATTTTTAATGTTTGTTTGTATTAGGTATATAAGCGTCAAGTAAAAAAAGGCTGTTTAGTTGTAAAAATGGTAGATATTTCTATCTTGAATTGAGTTTTCGGCTATAAAACTGCAATTTCACCTTCTAACGGTAACGTTTATTAAACGTCGGCTTGTTTCATGTGGTAGTTTTTCGAAAGTTGCGGCTATGTTTAATGTTGGTCTATATGAGGTAATCTGTCAAATACTCAGAATTTAATAACATCATCAAAATTTTTATCAAGCAGTAATGTTGGTCTATATAAAGTAACCTATTAGATACTAAAAATCTAATAACAATATTGAAATTTTTCTCAAGCAATGTAGTGCGTTTTTAATTATAACAGTCAAACTTATGCACTTACAGTTGTTGTATTCTGTTTAGGAAGTTCACTACTGTTCATTGTGTCCAAAAAAGTACTCACGAAAGGACAACTTGAACGAACACCTTCGCGTTGAACATACCCACCACGGCTCCACAGCCCTTGTACCGTACAACGACAACTCTGACGACGATGATAATGATATGATTAAATATTCGATTGTATTTCTGTTGAAGTTTAAACTATAAATTAGAAGTATCTTAATTTTACAGACGTAATATGTTGCTTATGTGTATATCGTATGATTGTCCTGACTTGTCTGATCACATCAATAACAAATTGATTGCATACTTTTGTTTTAGAAAACAAAATGTCCCTATTGTCCTAAGAGATATGCCAGAAAAAATCACCTAAACCGTCATCTGCAGACGTCTCATGCCACAGCTTTCACCAATTCGGAAGACAATGACCCGACTACAGAAAAATTGCCAACACGGACATAATTCTAGAATTCATCACTTATCATGAAATAAACCACAAGAATCAGAGGACTTTAGATTAAGTAATGGGGATCAAGTGCAGTTGGCGGGTGAAAAATAGTGAACCTATTTTCTGGAGTAGAGCACCTTGAGGGAAGCATTTTTTGTAATAGAACCCCTATCCACAAATTAAGATTTTCTGAGCTATGACCCCTTGAAAATTGCATTTTCAGTATTTTTGGAAGTGAACGTAGGCCAAAGTTTGAAGCCAAAAATGGCTATAATCTTTGTTTTTGGATAGTTTTGAGTGCGTTGTGTTTTAAGGCATCGTCTAGGCTTAGGGGGTTGGCGGGATACTCTAGGCTAAGCTGGCAGGTTTTTTTCTGAAAATTTAGATTTTTTTATTGCCTAAGCCTGAGCCTAAGCCTAAGCCTGAAATTAAGCCTAAGCCTAAGCCTGATTTGAGCCTAAGCCTAAGCCCCATACTAAGCCTAAGCCCTAAGCCTAAGCCTAAGCCCAAGCCTAAATTAAGGCGAAGTTCGAATTTGGTCAAAAATTGGACGTTTCTGGCGAATTCGGCCAGTTTTTCGGCAGGAACCCGGTCAAAGAGCCTTTGTTTTGATTCTAAAAAATTGTAACCAATAATCTGACACCATTTAGACACGATTAGAATGGAAAAAACAAGAGCTTCGGAAAAAAATTGCGAAAACGTCCCTCACTGAGGGTTTCAGGGTGGGGGGGTTGTATCTCAGAAAATCCAAAAAATGAAATAGGATTTCTTGAAGCAAAAATGCCTCCCCACGGTGCTCTACTGAGAAAATAGGTCCATTATTTCCCCCCAACTGCATTTAACCCGGTTTTTTCTGGGTTTTTTCTTGGGTATTTTATCAATTTTCTGGGTTTTTTCTAGGTATTTTCTTGGGTTTTTTCTGGGTTTTTTCTGGGGTATTTCTGGGTTTTTTCTGGGTATTTTCTGGTTTTTTTCTGGTTTTTTCTGGGTTTTTTCTGGGTTTTTTCTCAGGTTTTTTCTGGGTTTTTTCTGGGTATTTTCTGGGTATTTTCTGGGTTTTTACTCAAGGTATTTGGGTTTATTCTAGGTTTCTTCTGGGTTTTACTTGGGTTTTTTCTGGGGTTTTTTTGGGTTTTTTCTAGAGTTTTTCTAAATATTTTCCGGATGTTTTTCTCAGAGTTTTTTTACCATTTGTTCATATTTTTGTTTGGTTCCTCAATAAGTTTTGCCTGAATATTTTGTATATATATATATATATATATATATATATATATATATATATATGTATATGTATATATATATATATATATATATATATATATATATATATATCAAAATCAAAATCAAAATATATAACATTTATTCAAACTGCAATACATGAGTCACTCATAAAGTCAAAAAATACAAAACAGTTTGAAAGTGAAAAACCAGAGCGACTGCTGATGACTATGTGCCAGTCCACAACGTCCAGGATGCAAGTTTCATTACAAATTACGAGAACTAAAGGTGGCGCTCCTGAAATGTGACTTTTCAAAAAACGGCAGTTTGGGGCCAATAGATACACAATGGCAAGCTGGTGTAAAAGTACCAGCTAAAATACAAAAAATGAAGTCGAGAATGAATAGGAGTGTAAAAATAATTAGAGATTATTGGG